>PVLA01004815.1:39050-164600 GCA_004027455.1 Hydrochoerus hydrochaeris
AGAGGAAAAGAAAGTGCTCTAAGGGATATAACTGCATGTATGTTTGAGTGTGTAAAATAGATGACCATATTGCTGAATCTTTGTTGGATCTTTGAGCAGAACTGTTTGTAGTCTGACTGTTTGAATATTTACTATGTACCCTTTAACTTTGTAACTTGAACAACTACATCCAGGATGACAGTATGTAATTTATAAATTAATTATTGCTCAGTGGGGCTTTTTCTCATTTTCCTTTTTCTTTCTTTCTTTTAGAATTCTGTATTGTTGCTACCCTTTTTTTCTGTATTGGTTTTTTTTCTCTTCTCTTTAAATAAAATTTTAAAAATGAAAAAAAAATGGTTCCCTCCTCTCTTCAAGCAAGATGCTGTTATTAGGCAAACCAACTGGAAGCTTGAGGAGAAAATCAATGGGCCTACTGAAATGTGTGTGGGGTTTTCCAAAGGTTCACCATCATGTTAATGAACGATTTGCTGTGCTGATATAATCCTTACCCTGTGGAGATGGAGAGGAAGAAAGAAACCAGAGCCACATCATGCAGGGTCCATATCCTATATCGGATCCTTAGAAGGCAGCTCCAAGACCTAGGATTGCACAGTGCTAATCTCCCAGTTGGCATTGTCTCCTGGCATCATTTCCCAGCATCCTCTAGGGCCTCATGGGTACATGAAAACCACGAGAAGAAAGGCAGAGCAAGAACACACGTGCCAGGCCACCAACTCAGATTTTAAAGGCATCTCAGGGAAGTCTTACTTGCTATTCAAAACACCCAGAATGAACAGAGACGTGTTAGCTGCTTTTGATCTAAGGTGTGAATGTTACAACTACTTTTCTTTCTTTGAACATCATACTGTTAAATTAAACATACATCACTGTGCCCTTCCCAGAGTTTAATTACATAAGCATTTTTAGGTTTTTTTTAAAGGATGGAAACTTTTCATTCAAATAAAATCTTAGAAATAATGCAGGTTGTTTTTATATGACATAGCCGCTAACTGCACCCCAACATCCACTCTCACCTTTTTTCTTACTAACAAATCCCCAACTTTCCTCTTATCTAAAGGTGCCTTATTCTAGAAGTTACTGTGTAATATCTAAAGGCTCTTCTAAGAGGTCTTCTAAGATGTCTCATTCAAATTAAGGTATCCATTTTTGTCCTTTCCTTTCCACTAAACTGCCTAAACTGTGGACATGAAGCCTGGAGCTCTGGCAGCCTTCTTGAGAGCATAAAGATGGGGCTGTGTTATAACGATGGGGAAACAGAAAGGCAGAAAGAGCTTAAGTGCTTGGTATTGTGGAACTATTACATCAGGACACCAGCTCAAAATGCCTATTCCTAGACTTATGTGGAAAAAATCCCTTAAATTAATTAATTTTCTTAAGTTATTTTACAATTTCCATATTAGTAGAAAAAACAGTTGTTAAATGGATAGACATTAATCTGTTGATTACAAAACTGACAAATAGGAAAGGCCTAGGGGTGGATGAGGACAAAGTTTCACCTACTGTGATATTGGAATTATAAGGTACCAAGCAACTTTGGACTCATAGGGCACTTCTGGAGGTTCCAGTAATAAAGTAAAGCACCATCTATAGATTATTTCATCTTGATCATCTTCAGTGACCATGGACAGTTGTTTGAGCAGAATTAATTGGTTTATCTCTTATTTTGAATGAATGTGAGGAGATGTTAGAGGTATTTTTGAGAGCCTAATAGGCGCTCATCATTTTATCTATATTGCGTCATTTAGCTATGACTGCAAATATGAGTGTGGGGTGGGGGGAGAGAGATCCTGTATGTTGCCCAGCGTTACCCCATATTCTCGCAGCCACCTTTCACGTGGAATATGGCAAGCACGTCCACCAGAGTTGTTCAGTGTTATAGCCCTGTATTAGAGGACACTCTTGTTTTATTAGCTAGTGCTCTTCTATTTTTTTGTTTGCTTGTGTGTTGAGTCAGGGCCTTGCTGTGTAGTTCAAGTTGGCCTCGAACTCACTATGTAGCCCAGGCTGGCTTTGAACTCACAGGCAATCCTCTTGCCTCAGCCGTGCAAGTGTTGGGGTTATGTCTAGCACTCTTGTCTTTAGGGAACCAGGCAGCCCTCATTCCATCATAGTTCTGCACCGTCCTTCTGGGTGGGAAGACTTAACGATGCCCCTGGACCCATGCCTCAGTTTGGTCATTTGAGTCATGGTTGTCTTGTCCAACTACTCCTTTTGCTAGCCACATTCAGTTCAGAGATATTGTTGACTAAAGAGAGGTCAGTAAGAGTAGGTGGGACATGTGCTGGGGATAAGTGATTCTCCTTTTGGGTCCTGAGTGGAAAGCTCATCTCAGCCTGGAGCTCCTGGTAGCCTTATCATTACTATATAGCAAGAGCTTGTCTGGAACAAAGTTAAAACTATTTGAGTACCTGGATCCACTCATGTTGAAGACACTGGACTTTAATGAGTCCATTAATACCTTTCTCCTAAAAAAGCTAGTTGATTTCTATTTCTGTCTTTTGCTATCAAAATTTCAACAAATATAGGTCACTATTACCATCTCCATGTGTCTCTAAAATATAAGTAATGGGGTAATGAGTCAGTAACAAATGGAAACAACATTCTAGAATAAGGCAATGTGATACTCACATCTATCTTCTTTTCATTACACTATGCTACCTCCCTGAGCCAATGAAAATCATCACAATTGATAGAAATCAGGCTGATTTATCATTTAGCTTTCTAACACATGATATCATTTCTACATAGTTTCCATGTTCCAAATTTTATGTAATTCCAACTAGCAAATTTATGAAGCAAGGTCATTACTCTTTATTATGGAAATATTTTCCTACTTACAAAGCTTTAGAGAATATTTCAATGAGCCTTGTCAAAGAATTCTTTTAAATACCAACTAGGTACATAGATTGGGACTGGTGACAGTCCATAAGAAAAGAAAAAAATAAAGTAAATCATACATTTTCAAGTCTTTCTATTCCAGCATGGAGAATTAAGTGCCATATGCCAACACAGACACAGTGCTGGGGGAAAGAGGTAGTGTCTGAGTTAGGAATGGAAATTATATAGTACTAAATAAGAAGCAATGCATACAGCATATCCTAGGGCACTTGAGTAGAACTTTCTTTTTTTTTTTTTAAATGAACAGCTGTTTATTTTGAATAGAACTTTATGCATGAGGAAAATGTTCTGTATCTTCTTTGGTTTATATGGTTTATATAGTAGCTACCACATGTAGCTACTGGGCAGTTGAAATGCAGCTAAGTCAACTGAAGAACTCCATAGCCAGTGGCCCCCATATTGGCAGGTACAGCTCTAGACAAATAAATAATTACACAACACAGAAACTACATGGAATGGAGAAAATGGAAAAGAGAAGATTTTTATAAATTATACAGGTCAACTGGAATTGAGCTCATAGGGAGTGATGTGAGAAATGATACATGTTAAAGGCAACTGAGGTCAAATCATAAAAGGTGTTGAAAGGTGTTGGCTTTGGGCTTTGGTTTTGGTCAGTTGTAAGCAAGTTGCTCCTGAGTTAGGAAGGGTGTGCTCAGCCTGATGGTATGGGAAGATTACACTGGCAGCTGAGGATGTGTGGAACACAGAAGTGGAGATGCCACCTATGAGATGATAAGGAGAGGCCAGACAAGTTAATGGCAGCCCGAACTAAGACAGTGAAAGAGAAAATGTAGCAAAAAGATAAATGTGAAATATATTATGAAAGCAGAGACAAGATCACTAAGAACTGGTTGGAAGAGCTGAAGAGCAAAGAAGAGAAATATATTTTGGAGAACAAAAGATAGAAGAAAAGTTAGAAATAAATTTGACACTATACCCATCTGATATAGAGAGATATTTTGAGTTTTATTTTAAGAACTTTTAGGTTAAGTTGTGATGTTACAAATATAATTATAAAATTAAGGCAAAATGTTTGAAGATGCAGTAGAAATTTGAGAGTTATCTGTATGTAGATTAGAGGGCAGCAAACAATAGCCCTCAGGCCAAATCTGGTTTACTGACTGTTTTGTGAATTAGAGTCTATTGGAGCACTGGTTTACATTTAATCTATTAACAGTTTGAAGGATAAAATGAAGAGTTGACTATTCCAGTAGGCTGCTATGTCAACAAAGTTGAAATCATTCATATTTACTATCAAGTCCTTTGTATATTAGAATACATTAGCTGACTCCGATACTGCTTTAGTCATCATTTACATTTGCTCACAAGTTAAAGGAGGAAAGATTTGTTTCAGCTCATGGTTTGTAGAGGATTCAGTCCGTCCATAGTCAGCTGGTTCCAAGGCAGAGGGGCATGGCAGAGGAGAAACAGTCCATGGTGGGGGAGAAACAGTCCATGGCAGAGCAGGCAGGTGGCAGCAACAGCAATTACAGCAGCAGCAGCAGCAGCAGCAGCAGCAATAGAAAAAAAAAAAAGAGCCTCCTTTCCTCTTTATTCTCATCCAGTCCATAAGACTTTTGGATCTTGCCACCCACACTTAGGGTGAGCAATATTTCTATTATCCACACACAGCACTATGCTGAACCAATCAGAGGCCTAATTTAGTCCTACATACCCTTAATACCAGTATTGCACACCCTACATCTACTCACTTCAAAAAGCCCCACTATAAGTGCATGAGGCTTTGGGGAAACATCTAAATACAAACTATAACAGATAAAAATGATAGAAATCACCGGAATGCATGACCTCTCAGTAATTTTCATATAGAAACTTCTGTTTTTCAGCGGAACTCAATAAAATATTCCACTGTTATTATTATATTGATACATGGAATATATTAATTATATTCAGAATGAAAACATGGAGTTCTTCCACATTCCTAAAATATCTCTTGAATCATTAAGAAAAGAATAAATCATTCTCCAAGTAAAATTATTACTCAATATGTTGTATTTTTGTCTAGTTATTTGGAAAGTGATACTGTTTTTATGACTTATATTTGATTCCTTATTAACTGTAGTTTTTATGAAAGAGAACACTTCATTCTCTACCTTAGATCAAGTGATACATATTTTAAAACTTATGAAATTCTTACTTTGTTAAAGTTTCATCAATTCATAGAAATTAAATAGTATCTGAAGCATAAGTTTCAAACTCAAGCTTGTGTTGTCAGAGAGGTATAACAGCTGTTTGTAGCTTAAAGATAGTATATATTTAAGTATTAAAAAGTCTTAGTCCACTTAAGCTTTTAAAACTAAAAGTCATAAACTTGGTGGGTCAAAACCAAATTTATTTCTCATAGTTCTAAGAGTTGAGAAACCCTAACTCAAGTCACCGACAGATTGGTTTCTGATAAGGACTCATTTTCTGGTTCAGAGAGGGCTCTATTGTTGCAAACTCACATGGCAGGAGCAGGAAGCTTGCTAGAATCTCCACCATAAAGACACTAATTCATTCACGAGGGTTTCACTCGTGTGATCTAATCACCTTCCAAAATACCATGTCCTAACACTATCATCTTAGTATTTTATAGCATCTAAATTTGGTAAAACATTGAAATAACTGTACATGCTAATGACTATTGTGCTTTGTTTCCTAAAATTACTTGAAAAAGGAAGCATTTTAAATGAAGTGTAGAAGACAGTACCTTTATAATAGACTTAAAATATTTTATACAATTCAATAACTCCCTACAGACTACCCTTCACTGAGCAGACTTTCCTCTGCAATTATAAAATATTTCAGCATAGATATTCTCTCAATACAACTATTACGGTCAACAGAGAAAAGTCAATAAAGGCTGTCAAAAGTGTGAAATGTACTATTTTAGAAGGCAATTTTAAAGAAGATGGTAGAGAGTTTGGTGGAAAAGATAAAGATCTAGGCAGAGTGTGGAGGACTCTGTATATTATTCTAATGGAAGTTATATGTCATTGCAGGTTTGTTCAAACCCCTAGGATGTTCAAACACCTGCGATGACCCCCGCATCCCGTGAATTATGGCTGTGAGTGACCTGGGTCCATGCGGGTTCATCAGTGGGAACAAAATGGCTCTCTGATGAGGGTTTGATGATGGAGGAGGGTCATCCATATGTGTCATCAGAGGATGTGTGAAAAATCTCTACCTTTGGCTCAGTTCTGCTGGGAATCCAACACTTTTCCAAAAAATCCACTTTTACAAAATTCCAGTGTCATGGTGCTAGATGTAGATACAGCTTTTGAAGATTATGTTTTGAAATACATTACAAAATGGTACAATTCCCTTATATTTTTAATACTCAGAAAATCAACATAAAAGGGTTTTACTTTATACACACACATATATAATTTCTAGATTTTTAGGCAGAATGATTAAAATGTTATTGAAATAGAATTTCTCTGTAAGTCAGCTGATATATAATAGAAGTGTAGGCCCAAATGGCACAGCAACATCAAAACACACTCAACAGCAGCAACCTCTCAGGCCCGCGCTGTCTGATCTAGGTGAGTCCTTACTACATGTGGCCTGCTGACACTGTGAGCTCAGACCATGCCTAAGAGGAACAAAGAGAGAGCCAGAGGGCCCAGGTCCTCACACCTGTAACTTGAAGCTTAAACCCATCTATTGCTTTGCTCATTTGCTGTCTTGATAGTAATTTCAAGTAAGTACATCGTTAGCCAAAGGAAAAACTTATTATTCTCTGCCATTTTACAGTTCAGTTCAGCCTTTGTGCCCTGTCCTTATTTTTCTGATTTAGCTAGAATTTTTTTATAGTTATATTTAGGACCACCAGTAAGGGGTTGAAGTAAAAGAGATAAATTCTCATTTTCTCTAGAGAAATCATCACTTGATAGTCAATGTCTAAAAGTTTTAAGAATAATCAAGAAATAGTATTAAAATATACTATGGGTGAGTATAGGAACAAATAACATAAGAAACCTCTAAGAATGCTGCAAGTAGGGACTGAATTTAGGGGTAAGGGGACAAGAACGGTACTAAATGATTTGCTATCATAAATTTTAATTTTTAAAATTATAACCATGTATATTTTGATTTTTAAAAAGTGAACAACTTTTGTTTTCTTTACTATGAAATTAAATGCCTAATCCATATAGTAGGAGATCAAAATTTCCTTTCCCTGTCATCCCCAATTTTCAATTTTCTGGTTGTATTTCTAACTTCCTTGTTTCTGTGCAAGAAACTACTAGTTCACTATCTTAGGAGGACTATGAAGTCTACCCTAAACAATCTTGGAAGTGCTGAACTATGAGGAAAGATTTTCTAGTAAGTAAATTTCTATCCTGTCATCAGTGACAATCATGCTGATTCAAAGCATTTTAACAGACATACAGCTAATGAGAATCTAGAAAAGTAACAATATCCTTTGTTTTCTTATATGCCATTTCCAATATCACACTCTATAATTAATTAACTGAAAAGATGACCTCTGACCTGCAGATGTTATTGTCATCAAGGTAAAAGAGAACAGAGCCCCTCCCTTCCCACTTCCGGCCCTAGACAGGAGCTTTGCAGGAGCATTGCCGGAAATCAAGACCACTGCCGGGTGCAAATTCTTGGATTCAATAAAGGAACTTGCACACCAAGATTAAGTTTGCTACTGAACCATTTTTTGCTAGTCAACCAACGCCTTCTCCTTCTTCCGGCTTCTCAGGAAACAAGCTGAGAATGCTGAGTATTCAGGGGCTGGCCTCCTCGTCTCCCTGTAATACGCTGTCTGGACGCTTACTGAGGAGCAGTCATCGTCTCGTGGGAGCTGCTGTGACTTGTTTGTTCCTGGCGTTCAAACAGCAGGGCTGTTGCCTCAGCACTTACAGGCCAGTCTCTGATCACGCTGGCTCGCCAGCCCTGCTCTTGGTTATTGTTACTGTGCTCTGGTTACAAATCAGCCTCTCTGCCAAAACAGACTAGATCAGCAGTGCTAGGGGATACATCATGTGGAAATCGCTTAAGAGCATCTGTCCAGGACTGCATAGAGTTTCACAGAAGACTGGAAATAGTATCAGGTGAAAAGTGCCAGTTAATATTGGGGGCGATCATCCATCACCAGCCTGCTCCCATGGCCCTTGAAGGAAGTAACTGATTATAATCATGGTCACTTTCAGTCACCGGGACTTCTAGGGCACCAAGATAGACGTGATTTTCAGTACTCTTTTTGTCTTATGTCATGGAGTCCTCATCACATCCGTAAGAGGTATTTCCCCTTCATGGGATTAAGTTTTAAAAATGTCTTAAAAGTTCTTTACAGCGTGCCTGACGTTGTGTGAAGAAATGGCAGCTGATGATCATCACTAGCCATCCGGGAAGGTTCTTCAGTGTGCTCGGCTGTCATGCTGAGTCTTTGTTTAATGGGTCAGGTCCAAATTCTGCTACCTTGGGGAAACATGCAAAGGGTGAAGTTTTAAAGTTTGGTGAGTCTACATTTCTTTATTCCGGTGACTAATAGTCTCAATGAATGAGGGAAAGACAAAAGCAATTTCTCAACACTGATCCCAGTCTGATGTCCAGATATTGATTGTGTAGGACTTCCTGGGCTAACAGCCCCCAAATCTAACGCTGACATTTTTGTTCTTCAACCAGAGACTTAATTTCCACTGTCTGAGGCTGAAATGGGATGACTGCAGACCTTGGAAATCTTTTGTTCAAGCAGAAATGAGCGTTGGTAGGTGTGGCGCAGCAAATTTTGGCCTTAAATAAATGCTCTCCAACCCCCTTTCTCTCTCACAATTTACAATGATAAGAACATTTGTTGATAAGACTTTTTCAAAGGGAAGATTCTATCTTGTATTGGTAAAAGCTGGTGCTAAAAGCAGTGTACATTTTAGAAGCAGAACTGAAACCTTATATGTAAGGAAGAATTTTAACTTAAACTGCCTTAAAAACAAACATTAACAAATCAGACACACATGTGTAAATACCACATTGTTTCTCTGGTGTGAGAAACCAAAAATATAAATAAGGAGCAAAATGAATAATAGATATTGTGAAATAGGAAGAAAATGTTCAAATTGGAAAGGGGGGACAAGAGAGTGGGGAGGAGGAAAAGAAGGAAGGGAAAAATTTTTAAAAATGAGAAAAGGGAAAAAAACATTAATAAGTGAAACATAGCGGGGCATGATGGCATATGCCTGTAATTCCAGCACATGGGAAGCTAAGGCAGGAGCCCAGGCTGGACCATATAATGAAAGTGTGTCTCAAAAAATTTTAAAAAAGTGACCAGGGTTTGTGTGGGCAAAAAGCATGATGGAGGGTTGCGATTAAATCAAAGACTTGGTCATGGAGCAGTGAGAACTGGAATTAAAATCTGGCAAGTGTCTAGGGAGCCTCGACAGACCCCATAACACACAGTAGGCATAAAAGTAAGTAGAGCCAAGCAGAACCAGAAGCACGGTCAGCAAAAGCACCATTGCAGTAGGATATTACCAGCATCCAATTTTACAGATGGAAGAACTGACCACATTTGAAATTAGTTAGTTTTTCAAGTTTGCAAAATTTATGTTAGAACTGGGAGTAAAACTCAGTCCAAGTCAAGTAACACCAAACCCCAGGACTTTTTTGCTAGCCCACATTGCCTTCTGAGAACCACTTTTGTGAACAATATCTTTTTATTTCCTCCTGGTTTCCAAATGTTGTATTTCAAAACCCAATTTGCATTTTAGTTCATTATATGCTGCCTGTAGAATCCCAGTTGTTACAAATTTTGTGATATTTCTCAGGCTGTAAGCACTACCTTTAGTCCAAAAGGAAAGTCTAATTGGAAATAGATGTGTTAGATAGATTAGGTCTTTTAAAATATTCATTTTATACAAGGAAATGACTTAGAATTATACACTAACCTAATCAATATCAACAACCTCTGGTACAAAATCAGAGCTGAAGTTTAAAACTAGCGTACCCATAAATTTTCTGTGTTTAACTTACACTGAAGCAGCCATAGCCCATTTCATGAAGATATCACACAAGATATTCTATGATGACTGACAGTATGGCTGCTTCTTGGAACATTTTTCCCTGGGATGTGTCTGAAAAATTTTAAGAAAAATTTCCTCCTTGATTTCCACCATTCAATTGTCCAAATAACATTAAGTTTTGATGCTATTTCCTCCTTGATGATTTCCACCATTCAATTTTCCAAATAACACTAAGTTTTAGTCAAAAACCCATCATTTACATAGTTTAGATACTTGTTAAAGTCAAATATTACACACACAACACACACACACACACACACACACATAGCCAGACAGGTTAAGAAATATATGTGTGATATAGTTTTCACATGTTATGTGTGAAAATATTCTTCCCCTGCTTATCGGTGATGAAGACTTTGAATTCACCAACTCTGGCACTTGCAGATATATCCATCTTCACAGATGGTCACTACAGTGTCCCTGTTCCCAGCATCTTCTGTTTATCTTTTCAGGACCTATAGGGTGGAGAAAGAAAGCAGTCCACTGATATATCCTGCAGTCTGAATCTCGTCTTTTGAACCAGCTGCCTTAGGAGATATTGTAGAACCATTTAGGAATGTTGGAGTGTGTTTCACTTCATCCTTTAGCCAAGGATATGGCAACAGTGTCAACCTATGAATGAATATAGTGGGTACCAGGCATGAGCCAATCATTTCAGACAAGAAGAAGTGTGTGTGTGTGTGTGTGTGGCCACAAAAGCAAAGGTCTTCAATGTCTTTTGTTCATCACTTTTCCTGGGTTGTCTTTTATTTCCCCACATTGAGGATCAAAGCCAGGGCCTTCTAAGTATCAGGCAACTGCACCCTACCCCTGAGCTGCATCTCCAGCCTCCTCCTGAACTGCCTTTTAATGGTGCCACTAGAACAACTTCTTTAAACAATTTACTGATGTTTCCAGCTAGCAGAACTATTAGGGATGATTGAATATCATTTCTCTCTTATTTTTTCTTTTTTGGAAATTGAAGCACAGAGGGGTGGTGTACATTTTCCAAGCCACACAACTGGTAGTAACAACTGGAACAAGAAACCAAATTTGCTGATGCCTTTTGCTTCAAACTCTGCTTTTCTGGCCCAGTCAAACGAAAGGCTTAACTGCCTTGGCCACTGAATTCAGTAGTTGTTTTTACTGAACTGGTGTGATAAATTCAAGTGCCTGCTACTAGAGTTCATTTTAAAGGTGAGCTTCACTGCTGATGAACGGACTTGAAGCTGACTGTTTCGGCTGTAAGTTTTTCTAGATTTCTTGGACCTTGCTTTCACCTGGCTCAACCTCAAAACAAAGAATCCAAGAACATTTTGTTCCTTAAAAAATACAATTAGGCACACTCTATAAAATGTATAATCTTGTGTAATTACAGGAGTTTTACCATTGTTTCCTCTCAGCCAAATACGATTTTATTATGTTGGACTGAATTGACATAGAAATACAGTATTTTTAAAGCACTGCAGAGGTGAAAACATCTAAACTATGTAAATGATGGGTTTTGACTAAAACTTAGTGTTATTTGGAAAATCGAATGATAGAAATCAAGGAGGAAATAGCAAGCACTACTTTAAAATTTCTCAGACACATCCCAAGAAAAAATGTTCCAAGAAGCAGGCATATATATTGTCGATCATCATAAAATATCTCACGTTTTTCTTTCGGTTACAAGACAAAGGAATTTGTCTCAACAAAAATGAGAAACAGGATGCAAAGGCTGATACTGTTTTCTATTGCTCTTGGCATTGTTTTAAGTCATGAGGTACTCTTTTTAATCATCAACATAGCAGAGTATTATGGTTAAATTGATCATGAAATAAATTGAAAAAAAAGCATTTATGAAAGCATGTAAAATTGATGCAAAAGAAGAAATTACAATCACTAATGTTTTCCATTAAAGTCTGTTGTGTCTATATGCATAAGCTTTAGCATCTCTCTCTGTCTCTTTTTTTGGTTTGTTTGTTTAATCTGCTATTTTCAACAGCAAATACTATGTGTGATGCCAAGTTCCTTTTAGGAGTTCCATGTGACTTACATTACCATTTTTGGCTTCAAAAGTACCTCTAATGAACCATTTATAGTTTTTTTAAGCATGCTCAAAAAATTAGGCTGTGACAGTTATCCAAAACATAATTTGTTATGCTGTTTAATTATTTAATGCACTGTTTAAAAATTTAAATGTGGCCTCTGGTTGGTTGGTTGATGTGGTCCCATTGAGGTGGATTTGAATCTCCTTCAAGACTATAATTATTCTGAGTCCTTCGTGGTTGGAATTTATAAATTGCATTGTGTTCTAATAAAATGCAAATTCAAAAATGTCAACTTCAATGTTTTTAAGAGTGTTTCTTTAAAATATTATTAAACACCTACATCTTTTTAACAAAATGTTACTAAGTGAAAGAAATTGACTGAAATGTCTTGAGAAAGTAAAAGTGGTCTAATCCATAGAGTACTACCTTATTATATTATGTATATTTTCATATACATTCCACAAGACAAAACACAATCATTTAAAAAATATCTCGTCATCATTAACCTGGCTCGTCTTCATAATAATGACGGATCGTGAGGCTAACCCTATGGTAACTCAACTTCTTCAAAAAATGACTATTGAATGTCACATCAAACTTCATACTCTATTTACGGAACAAAACCGAATGTTAGTGGTGACTTTTTCTGGAAGATATTATCCCACTTTGCATTTTCAGCATAGATGGAACCGAAGGGCATTATAATATATTAAGTGATACCAGCCAGACACAGAAAGAAAATATTGAAGGATGTTAATCATATGTGGAAGCTAAAAGTGTTAATTTCATAGAAGTAGAGAGCACTGTAGCAGTCACTATAGTGACACTAGGCTGAGGTGGGAGAGTGAGGGTGTGCAGGGGATTGCATGGTGGGAGCCACTATATGCTGTGTAATATAAATCATGTGTATGTTTTTCATGCTTTATCTTGTAATGTGAACAACTACTTTGAAGATAACAATACACGTTATATTAATCATTGTTAATCTATTATTTTGTTTTGAAATTCTGTATTATCATTTTTATTTTAAAATAAAAAATTTAAATTATGACCGTAAAACACACAGGGTGCCCCTTAAAATACTCCCCTTTGCTTCAAACACACATCATTCTTGCCCCTTTCTGGAACAGGTATGGAAATTCTCTTTCATGAGTGATTTTACAAGGTGTGATCAAAAACCCAGTGAATAATGCTACCCAGTACCATCCCAAAAGGAAGATTTATAAAACACTATGACGGGTCTCTATCACCTTGTTCACAGGATCTTAAACCGTGAGATGTCTAGCACTTCCCCAATGTCAAAACGACTGTGAAAGGTAAGGGTTTTGAGTCAATTCAGAACAAAGAGGTAGCCGGGACAAGACAACTAAAGACACTTATGAAAGAGTACTTCCAGAACTGCTTCAGAAAGTGGCAAGAAGCATGAGGTAACTATGTTCCAAATGAGGGAGAAAATTTTGAGGGGATTAATGCCAATGTGTCTTTTACCATTTTTTTTTAATTTAAACATTCACCATTGTTTCTAATCAGGTCTCAAACAGGTAAGGAGAATAAACTGCAGGGTTCTATAGCATAGGAGGGTGACGTTTTTACAACAATCTGGCATGAGTGTTAAATAGAACTAAAAGGGAGAAGTTCAAAAGTTGCCAACACAAAAAAATGGTAAATGATTAAGGACTTAAAAATGTTAATTACCTGAACTGATCATTACACCTTGTAGCACCACCAAAAGAAAAAGATAAATAAAATCACCTGCAATACTTGCTTAAGAATGCAGATTCCTGTCTGTCTCAGATCTTCAAACTCAGAAGTTCGTCTAAAATTTGAAAGCCAGTGATCAAATATCTGGCTACGTCTTGTTTGTGGATGTGTCCCCTGATATTTCAGATGAGATTTGCTAGCCTGTACCCATTTTCATTTTTCAGAGCACTACTGTTACATTGTGAATACTGACCAGTGGGGAGAGACTGTCTTACTCGTTGTCTTATCTTCCAAGTTCAAAACAGTAACTGATGAATGACAAGAAAGTATTTATTGTAGTAATGGACAAATAAATGAATGAATGAGTGACTAATAACATGGAATTTTGGCCATGATGAAGCAAAACCGATAATAATTCAATATCTCAAGTCATTGTCAAATGTGATGACAAAGATAGGGCTACTCCTCCCCTCTCTCCACTTATTTACCACTTTACTTTACCCTACCCCTCCAGGAAAGATCAGCTTTTTAAACGATTTCCCAAACCACCTTCTTCAAAACTGAACCATCACCACAATGGTAATATTAAAGTGGGTACCTCTGTAACCAGTCCTGCCTAATCAGGACTGCTGATTTGAACTTGCTGATTCAAATTTAGACCTGGATTTGTTCTGCACCTTTGGCACTGAGCTAGGGAGTGCTCTTAAATAAAAGGGTTAAGAAGTCAAGACAAGAGAATTTCAGAGCAGTGATGAGGCAGAGAGTTAAGGGAAATGGGAGAAGCTACAGATACTTGAAACCTTTGGGGTTAAATCTGGAAATCAGCTAGAACACCATAGTTAGAGGGTTTTGAAAATGTTGGACAAACATTCAAGATTATGGAGAGGAAAGTTTTTAGTTGAATATAGGGTGCAGTGTGTGTTTTCAAAAGTTACCCTTTAAATAGAGAGTGTGGAGACTGATGTAGGATAATGACCCCAGGGTATTTGCTCTTCTGTTTATCTCACAAGCCACACATGTGGGATAGAAAGAAAGAGCCAGGAGGAGCAGATTAGAACATTTTTAAATTTAAATAGTTTGTTTATGTAGTTATTAGTATTATTTTTTCAGCACCGGGATTGAATCCAGGACCTTTGCACGGAGACAGAGTCTAAGGAAATTGTACATTCACAACAGATTTCCAGTTTCATGAGGCAGGAGACCATGACTGCCTTAGGGCAGGAACAAAGCCATCTTTGTCTTTGCCTCTTCCACTTCTCAGAAAGACCTCACTCATAGCAGAGGCTGCCTGACTGATGCTTGTTAAACAAAAGCAAAGCTTGCACCAGTCAAATAATAGAGAGCATTAAATAACTGGGAAATTTTTGCCTTGTCTATTACAGTAAACGATGGACCTACACTAAAAGTGCCTTCTCTGAAGTGCAGGCCCAGGTGAGTTATGTCAGGTAGTATGGTCAAGGCTGCAGTTTGCAGGAGAGTGGGAGCTTGTATAGTCACTGAGACCAGGGCAGCTGCTTTATGCTGAACACTGAAATGATGGCCTGAGGCTTCTGTTCCTCTGCTTCTTAAAGCATGGCCAAGTTGGAGGGTTTTCTAGCTGGATTTGATCTCTCAGTTGAAACAACACTGGTAAGCAGTTAAAGGCTGATTTAGGAAAAGATTCACGAACCGATTGCCCTGTGAAGCCCTCCTCCCGGAGCACACCTCTGACATCTCCTAAGGCAGGCCTAGCTTCCTGGGGCAGCACTCAGGAGGGGCTTCACCCTTGGCTTAATGCCAAGTTGCCACTGTTTTGAAAAAAAATCATAATTTTATTTTAGAACTTATGCTTTATCAGTGAAATTTTGTGGGAGAATGGAGCACATGTAAGAGCAAAAATCACAGGACAGTATTTGTGTCTGCCATTGCTTGTTACTCTGTTTGCCTATGGCATTTGGAATGCCCCCATAAGCATGGGATTCTAGTGGAGACATGGTAGGTAGCAAGGTCAGAAAGATTGACAATGCTTATCAAGTGATATTTAAGACAGAGTGAGCCCAGGGTTCTGGCAGCCCCAAGAGTCCAAAGGTTCTAGCTCAACCAAAAGGTGTTATGAACAGAAAAATAGTGTGATATCTAGAGAATGTACACATCCCACCATGTCACTGCTTACTCATCTTACTTTCTGTATTAACCAAGTGCTTTCATTGAAAATGAGGACAAAGAAGAAAAGGGAGAGATCAGGAAGCCCATGGCTCTTTTCCCTGCAGCCTTCCCTACTCATCAGTGAGATGAAGGCAGAGAGTGAGGGTAGAATACGCGTGTACTGAGGGAATCAGCAGGACTGGTGCCCATTCTTCTAATAAGCACGCAACACACACACAGTCGCGCTACAAAACACAAATTGTGGCATTTTAATGTTTCTGCATATGCCCTTCCATTGTACAAGATAAAAACGAGCAGTAAAATTCATGCTAATAATCAAATGTTTTAATTTTTTCTTTACTTAGAACATATTACATAATAATGTTTTAAAAATATAGCCAACCAAGACAGAAGCTATAAAGGAAAAGGAAAAGGAAAAGCATTACATTTTAACACTTAAGTGCTTCTTTTCCTTCTGCTTTTCAACAGAGAACCATGGATTTTTTATTCTGCACCAATCCTTGCAAATGGTGTGGCTGGGTTTGCCTTCTGGCCAGTATTCCAAGGAATATCCTGTTGAAAAATGCTAAAAATGGAGAATGTCTAGCAAGAAGCAGACACCTAAAAGATTACCTAATCTCCTACTCAGCCACCATATAAAGGTCAGAAACCCTGGAAATCAGAACTGAGGCCCTCCAGAATTTTCCTTTGAGCCTCAATTTCCCCATCTGTGAACATGGAATAGCTCTCAGGGATGTCGTAAAATAGAGACACAACTTTAAGCCCTTTACTTCAGTTCATTTTCAATGCATTGTTGGCCATTGTAACTGCTTTGATTAAGGGTCTTCTTATTTCAAGAACTCATAGAACTGACCTTGTCTATGAAAGACTATTATTTGATATTGTACTGCCTTCCTTCTTGCGCCTAACCTTCCGCTACGGATCTACTCCTGATTATTAAAATCTCTTTCCACAAACCTACCCAAAATGAAAATATGTTAATCCTGAGCATATCAGTGTGAGGATAATAACAAATCAAGGCCACACCTTCAAGAGCAGGGGATACTGGAGGGTAGGGGTGGGGAATGTGTCTGAGATGAGAGAGAGAGAGAGAGAGAGAGAGAGAGAGAGAGAGAGAGAGAGAATGATCCAGAATAAGACTGTGAGGGGAGAAAGAGAGTAGCAGAAACAAAGTTCACCTCTTTGAAGGTTATAAGTTAAGCTTATGATCATCAAACGGGAAAATTTGAACCAAACAAATATGCTGTCATCTGTTGTTCTGTTACATTTAAATGTTAACACTGATTTTCATAAAAATACCTTCAGAATCTGAGATGTACAATTTGGGAGACAGGAGTAGGTCAGCACACTGCTCTGCAGAATCCAGGAAACGGGAAGCATGATTGGTGGAAGGAACAGAGATGGGAGGCCCAGAGGAATTTCTGTATGTGGGAGACTTGGGTCTTTCTCATGCTTTTTTGTCTCTCATGCCAATCCACACAATTTTTTTGTTTTTGCCAAAAACTTACATAATGTGAACCCATTTTTCTCATGTATTCACTCAGCATCAACCTTTTAGCTATGTCATATCAATTAATTCATGTAAATCTTGTTAGAATGAGAAAACAGACTAACAGAAGCTAAAGACTTGCTCAGCCTCTCAGCTAAGGTGCAAAGGAGTCAGTATTTGAATCCAGGTTAATCCAATCCTGTAGCTCATTCCCTTTCCACTTGACTTCCGCAAGAGACCATGTCCCTCCAAGCTTCTGTGTGTGCCATTTGGAATGACTTTAACCCCTTGTTGCCCTGGTAAGCTCCTAGGTATAACTTCGTCTTTGAACTATATCTTTTTCTATCACTTCACTGCCTCATGGAAGTTAATCTCTCCATTTCATGCCACCATGTATCTACATGAGCTGCCGTGATTTCACTTCTCATGTTTTAGAATATAGTTCTATATAGTTCTATACTCTTGTCATCATTTTTAGGCTGTCAACTTGAGAAAAGGTCCACAGCTTTTCTGTTTTCATGTGTTAAGAACATGCGAGGGACTCACACATTTTTGCTAAAGCACACTGAATTGAATTAATGATTGAGTGGAATCAATATTGACTAGACAGGTAGTGTACGGGGCAGCATGAGTGTTCTGTTAAGAAGCAAAAAGTAAATATTTTGTGCTATGATGACCGTAGAATATTGGCTGTGTTTACCCACTTCTGTTTCAGGACAAACTCAAACAGAAACATATGGCCATATATTGCTCAACAACGGGGATACATTCTGAGAATTAGAAGGCTTCTTCATTGTGAGAACATCATAGAGTATCTTGAAACACAGTGGCACGAGGTGACCAATCTTGAGGGACCACCGTTGATGGATGGTCTGTTGTACATCGTTATGTGGTGTATGATGGTGCTTAGATGAACGGGTGAGACTGTATTCCAGTATGGCTTTACAGGTGTCCTGTTTAATGATCTACCTATTTACAGGTGCTCAGACTTATGACCAAGCTGTGCTATTCAGGCTTATGACCCATATTCGGACCTGTGATGCAGGACCATGAGCTGTGGTGTGGCCTTAATGGTGGTTTCTTCTATGGTACAGTACTGTAATTTTTGTTTATTGTGGTTTTCTATTCTGTACATTATAGTACTGCATGTAAAAGTTATGCAAATAAAAGCAAGATTGGAGTTTCCTTTGGCCGTTTCTTTGTTCTGAATTTTATAACATACATGGTATATACAATTCCTCATTTAGTGACCCATTCATTTAAGGACTTGTTCAGGAGAGGAACTCTGTGGTTAAACAAGGAGTGTCTGTGTTTATAATAAACAAACTGCCAGGTCAATGTGGCCCAAGGGCTGTAGTTTGTTAGCCCTTGGTGTGTTGTAAGCCAACAAACTGAAACCAGGAGTGGGGATAGAAATATGCTTTCAAGCAGAAGAAATAGCATGTGCAAATGCCTGGAGGCAGCATATGTTCATGGAAAAGTACAGACTAACATGGATGACTCGGGTGAATGATTCATAGCACCCAAGTGCCAGTGCAGAAATCATAGCTGTAACTGGGAAGTAGCAGGAGTACAGAGGACTTCAAATACTGGGCAAGGAGTCAGTGCCGAAGCCAGCAGGTATGGGAATGTCATGAAAGCTCGTGGATAAATTAGTGACCTGACAGAGGCTAGACAGCTTCAGTTAACCTCCCTGCACATATGCTAGAGATGTGTGGGCTGAGTGACTTGTGAGAACATCTAAACAGGAGCACAGCGGGAGGAAACACCGCAAGGAAGCAGCGAGGAGAGCTGCAGGGGTGACATAGTGGCATGCGACCGCTGCTTGCAGGGAGTTTGGAGAGGAAAGGATACCAGCTGAGTGCCTTAGCTCAGTGCCCGGGAACCAGCTGACCTAGGGGAAAACCAGAAAAATAAAATGATATATTTGTTTCAGACATATAAGGTCTGACTTTAATACGTGTTTTGCCTGGTCAACGCCCAAGTTTAAAAACTGTGACTAATAGCAGCATTCCTTCCAAAAGTGGATTAAAATGTTTCTGTCATTTGGCAGAGAAGAGACTTTTAAGTTCTTTTTTTAAAAAAAATATAGGCTTTCATGATGTTTGATCTTTGTTTACTTTGTGTTTTAAGCTGTGCTTGTCCTAACAACTTGATGACCCCGAGGAAGTTCCCTTTTGCCTGAATCTTTTAGTCCTGTTGTTATGTGTATGCGATTCTGAACCAATCGCTTTCAGTTTTGGTTTGTTCTAGAAAATGGGAGAAGTTAAATGTCACAGCAGGGAGTTTGGGATCTTCCTGATGAACTGTGAATACTGAGTCACACAAGTTACTTGACCTACACATGTCTAGAGTATGTGCAGGTGAGTAGGGTCAGAGGACAGTACTGTAGGAACACAAGGACTCCAATGTCAAACTGGAGGGTCAACTGGATTCTCACCAAAAGATGAACCCTGCAGGAAAACGGATGTGGAACATCAAAGTTGAGGGTAGGAAATTCTAAATTCTGAGGTTGCTAAATTCTAAATTCTTAGATCCTACTAAGAACCACCCGAGAGCAGAGGCAGAATGATTAAGTCAGGCAACACAGATGAAAGTCACTTAAAAGAGCCAGGTTAGGTTAGCAGTACAGAAGATCGGCCAAAGAGAGAAGGACAGGGTTTTAACTGCTTATCATGGAATGTGCTCACCCCCAACCCCTCACATTTGGAGTTGCTGCCATGGTTTAGGGGGTTTGGGGGTTCCCATGAAGCTCCAAGTGTTTAGTATGTGATTGGCTCACGAAGAACCATGTTAATTCACTGAAGAGTCTGTTGCTAAATACACTATTAGCAGGTGGACCTGGTCAGAAGAGGTTGTCACCAGAGAGGTAACCTGGAAGGGTGTGTCTCCCTCCCTGGCTCCTCCCTTTTCTCTCTGAGTCCTGACCATCATGATGAGAGCAGCTTTTCCCCACGTGCCCTGGTGCTGTGCTGATTCTGCCTTGGAGCCAGCAAACTATGGACTGAAACATTGAATATCCATGATCCTAAATAAACCTCTCCTGCTTTACACTGTGGGTGTTAGGTATTGTTTCTCAGCATCAAAGAAGGGCTGGTTAAGCATACAACACCACTGAATAATACACTCAGCTCCCTGTCCTGTAAAAATACAGATGCTATGAAAAGTGTTCTATATGAGCATGATAAAAATAGAAATCATAAAAATTTGCAAATAAAGCCTTTTGTTGAAGTCACTGTACTGTGCCAATGAAGATTTCTTCTTACAAACATAGCACGATTATGTAAGATGTTATCGTTACAGCTAGCTGAGGGGAAAGTGTATAGGAACACAGGTAATTTTGTAATTTTCCTACTGAATCTAAAATTATTCCAACATTAAAAGTTTAAAATTAAAAATAAAAAAGAAGTCTTCCATAAAGCTTCCTGATCTTACAACTTACCAAGTTGGAAAATGAGCCATTGCTTAGGATAACTTTTCCTCAAAAAGGCCTTACTGTGATAATAATGCAGATAACCCACTGTTCGGTTTCTATACACATATAGAAAGTTAGACTAGTTCTAAGCCCACCTGTATGCCTGGAGCAAAATTACTTAACTTCTTTAAGTCTCTATTTATTCTGCCTATAATAATGAATGCACTAATAGTACTTTCCTCTTACAAAATAATCTGGAGAGTTTAATACATTGTCTGGCACATGGAGAATGCTCCATAAATGTGATAGTTTTTAGGAACACAGTATTGATTGCTATTTGTCTATCCTGCCTGCATGAACAGGCAAAGCTGAGCATGTGATATCCAGTGTATTTTATTACCACTTGGATGAAATATGTGACTTATTTTTCTGTGCTTGGGGTTCATGAACACATGACCTGTTCCAGAGTTCTCACAGAAATGTGATTTTCAATTCAGCTACTCTTTTGTATTAAAGTAAGCACTGTGACCAGATGGTCCCTGTTCTGAAGTTCCAGAATGACATTAAAAATGAGTGGGCAGAGAGATTTTATTAGTCATTTGTTGGCTTCCCAGCAGCCATTTCCATGAAATTATAGGACGATGACAAAATTAAAGTAGCTATGCTGAGCTTCAGAAAGCTGGTCCTTTCGTCTGCAAATACTCACAAGTCAGGAATGGAGAACAGGGGCAGTAAATCAGATAGTCACTGCTGGATGATCCTAGGTCCCTTTGGCAGAAAAGACCTCGCAGGAACTTGGCCCAAGAAAAATAGGCCAAAGACAGGAAATACTGCTGTGTTGAAGAACGCCTGGAATACCTTGGCTTTCTGGTTAGTATTACACCATCTGGAGATGGGAAGTACTTCCCCCTGGGCAAGTGAAAATTTCCCATGAGTCAGATCTAAAAGAGGAAGAGACACTTGGCATCAAACTCAGGACCTTAAACCGACCTCTCCAAGAAGAGCCACATCTTCAGGTCTTCCTTGGCCTACTAGACACCCGCTTAGATTTTATTGCCTGGTACCCTCTCTTCTTTCTGCCTTACTATCCATCCCTACATAGCTACCTTCTTCTCACTACTTACACTTAACTCCCCCCAGCCTGATTTCCAGCTCAGGATGTCAGAAGCTAATGACAAACATTGTAAAGCTAATGAATATGGAGTTTCAAGACTCGGGACCTAAGTTTGGAACCTGCCTTTACTCTTTTGTAGAAAGACAGGGCATATTTTCCACAGCCTCAGTATTTTTGGATTCAGTAATTTTGTGCATTAAAAACAAGTTCCTACTTGGTCTACAAGACCCACGTTGGGTTTTTCCGAGGTTTAAATGAAACATACTTAAGAAGTAGATAGTTCTTATACATTAGAAGTAGGTAGTATAATGTCTGTAGGTAGTAGCTACTCAGTAGACATTAATTTTCTTCCCATTGTTACCCATTGCAGAGCTTCAGTGAAAAACACTGAGGAAATAGCAACATAGTTTATGCTGCCACTGGCCTGAATGTCAGCCTGGCTGATAGGGAACACGATGAAAAGCAAAATGTCTTAGAATTCCAAGAAACATAGCTTGTCAATATTTAATTATATCATAGCCTCAACATGTAGATGATGCCTGTTGAGATTTTTTTTAAAGCCAAATGAATTTCCAACTTGGATTTTTTTGCTTTCTCAGATTTCTGACAGATTTCTGTCAGCTACTGATTTTGATTGTTACACCAAGGAAATGTAAGAAGTAATTAGTTAATTGGATGACCTTCTTTCATAAAACCCATGTGATATTTGCTTGAATAAATTGGCCTGCTCTTTTCACTTGCATTTTTATTCTAAATGTAATGAGAAGAGACTAGTGAATGCTTTTTGTCTCCTTGAAAGCTCTTATGAATATTTCCAACTTATGCAACCTCTTTCCCCAAAGAAGAGGCATGGAGATGATCAGAGTTCCATTTTCTGAAATATTATGCATTTCTTCAACAGCTCTTCTCATTTCTGAAAAAAAATCATAGGATTGCTTTTGTGCTTTTAAAAAAATGACAAGGCAAGGGAGAACATTTGCAAGGGATTGGGAGGTTGTATTAATTTTAAAATCGTCCTTTTCTTTGAAGTTTCAAGTTCAAAACTAAAGCACTTTTGATTACAAACCAGAAAAGGTCAGTCAACTGTGGCCATTCCTGTAGATGGTGTGCTGGTGGAGTCAGAGAAATTGTCAGTTTTTCAGAGGTGATTTCAGTGTGGTGCTCCTATGTGTCTTAGTGTCTCAAATTTTTTAGATTAGTAATAGGATTGGTATAAAGGTGAAGGAGCGGAGGGAAATTCTGTGCATGATAAAAAAGGAAGTTCTTTAAAGAGGGGAGGAAGGCACACAGAAGACCTTATGTAACAGAAAAATAATCATGATTCTAGGAAGACAAGGTAGCATGTGATTAGAAGCATAAATGCCTTGTGTTTTACCCATGTTAGCTTTGTGATTTTAAAGCTATGCCTTAATTTCCTTACTTGTAGGAGAAATGATGTGATAATGTTATGATAAGACTAAAAGAAGAATTAAGTGAGTTAGTTCTGTCATACCATGAGCACCATGGACATCTTTTCAACAAAAACAATAACAAACAAACAAAAAACCAATGGCATGGTTCATATGTAAAACAGTGCATCTGTCAAAATCACAGAAACTTACAGCACAAAGAGTGAACCTTAACGCGTGCAAATTTTTAAAGACAATAGAAGATTGGATGGAACACAGAGTATGAAGAAGCTAGTGACCTGTGTTGCGACAAAGGAGGTACAGGGCGGGGGATGCTGAGCCAAGTAATTGGAAAGCAGTGGAGTCTACAAGACTAAAGTCACAAGAAATGTACATAAGCCCTTTATGCTGGCCAGGTATTGGCTAACAATTTCCACCGTACTCTTCATGTACAAGAGGCTGAGACACATAAAGGGATGGTAAGTGCTTTGAGATAGGGTTCTCACTGTTAGATTGGGAGGCTACAGATAAGCAAGGGGAAGAGATTGCAACAGTTCACATAGTAATAGGTTAGAGTTGGGGGCATCAGTATGAACTCATGTTTAGCATAATATAAATTTGGATAATTGCATATAGAAATATATAGAGATGTGTACATAAATGGACCAGTATTCACATATACATTTTCTTGTTCTGTCAGCTGAGAGGGCGCAGAGCAACAAAATTCAGTAGGAATGAACATTCAAACACCTAGATCTTAATTTTTCATATTATTTCCCAGTATGAGGAACCAGGTTTCCCTGGAGAAATGGCTGCTCTGGGACTTGGTCAAAAAATATATAAGTTGAACTTGAAGCATCTTATAGTGCCAGGAAGTAAGGGAGTGCACAAAATACATACTTAGAAAGAATAAAGTTAAATCAATGGGAGTAACACGAGAAAAGACAAGCATAAACCAAGCACTTGGAAGGCTGAGGTAGCATTATCAGTTTGAGGCCAACTCATAGCAAGTCAGAGCTACATAGAGAGATCCTACTGCAGAGAAGAAAAGATGCAAAAGTTAACTGTATCCTCACAATGACAGAAGCTAAAAGAGTTTGAATGATTGAAATAGTCTTGGGTGATAACTGAAAATATAGGCTGAATATCTATGAATGTACATTGATATACATTAGTAAATGGAGAAGGGAATAGATAAATTTCCTATACAGATTTCCAAATAGTTTATGTAGATACTGACCTGAAGGAATTGTAGCATGATTCCAACTCCTTAAGTGTGTGGTCTGGTACACAGTGGCTTTTTTCCAGAATACAACTTGGAAAGGTTGAAGCACAAAGGTAACCTTGTAGTGGACATAAATGATAAGCATTACCTTAATCAGGTGGTGGCTAAGAGAGGTAAGTCAAAATTAAGAGAGGGAAATCATGTTATAGAATGGACCCTTGAAATTGGCCTTTAACCTCTGCTCCTGAGAGCATGTATTCCCAGTAAAATCATGAAAATAATCAAACATTTCTCAATTGAAAGGCATTCTACAAAATACCTGACTGATATCCCTTGAAACTATCAATGTCATGATAAAGAAAAGTCTAAGAACTGTGACAGCTTAAAGAATCCTAAGAGAATGGGATACTAAGTGTAATGTGGTATCTGGATAAGGTCCTAGAATAGAAAAAAATCATTAAGTAAAAAGCTAAGAATATCTAATTGAAGTATGGAGCTTAATTAATGATAATTATTACATTGTTCTCATTAATTGCAACAAATGCATCATCAATGGACCAAACAAATGTGTGCTGTTAATGGAAAAGCTGAGTGTGGAAAATATGGTTATTTCTAATCGCTTCACAATTTTTCTGTAACTCTAAAATTTAAGCATTGCTAAAACTTGGAAATTTTAAAATTGTTCTAAAATTTTAAAACTGCTAAAAGTGATAAAGAATTAACATTTATTAAAGACACACTTTATGATAGCCAAGTTTAATGCACTAATTTTACTGTAAAACATTAGAAAAATGTCACTTATAATGAACTGACCAAAAATACAATCTTTTCTTTATTTAGAGAAAAAAAGCAAAACAAAAATGGTAGAAATAATACACAATTTTAAAAAAAATAACTGTAAGAAATCACTAGTTTATAAATTGCATGTTGTTATCTTAGGACTTGTTGAAGTTACAAAATCGAAGTATAAAAAATGGACAATCAGATACGCTAAAGATGGCCAATTGACAGATAGCATGATAGAATGCCTCTCTGAGTAAAACAGCTCAGATGCTAGAATTTAACAATGTAGAGAAGACCAGATGAAAGGAGAGGAATTCTCATGACCCAGAAAGAAACTGAGGGAAAAGAAAAAGAAAAAAAAATAATTAAAAAAAAGAAGAAGTATGGGCAGAGGGCTGGAGCTGGGCACACTCCCATTGCTGTACTGGGTGCATCTTAGAGTCTGATAACTCACAATTGACCTGAGGGTGCATCCTCACTGAGAGTGGGGGTTGGTGAGCTCAAGACCCTTGGCAGGAGGAGATGGTGCAACAGGAAGTGGAAACAGTGAACCGAGCTGCGCGGACTTTGGTGAGGTCTGGGAACTGGGTTCCCCAAAGAGGGATAAATGGCTAGATGACATATTGGATTTGGGCAGGACAGGCTTGGGTCGACAACTGAGGTGGCATCAGTTGGTGGCTCCTGGCCCAAAGCAGATTGTGGGATCTGCTTGGACTGGGCCATGGCCCTGGTTTGGATCCCATAGCCAGGGACAAGGCTGTCCTGAACCTGTGACATCCACAGATCACACACTGACATGCTGAAGACATTCACTGGCCTAGAGGGGAGGGATGGCCCACATTGCCCATGTGTGCGCCTCACAGATCAACAACAAGCTGGAGGGAACAGCAATCCTCTAGCCAGTACGCTTCAGGAAAACTGTAAGCAATATGAAAGGGTCTTGAGACCTCCACCATTTGCCTGTCTGAAAGAATCCAGAAACATGACAAGACAAAGAAACAGCAAAAAGCCTCCAACCACTGACCCAGGGAGTATAAGTCCAGGAGAGGTGAATACAGAGGAGATCAAGGGCAGCAAACATGCAATATCAGACATGGCCTCATCAGATATAAAGAAATACTTCCATGACTTCATCAATGAATTTAAACCTGAAATTCTGACTCAGGTGAAGCAAGATATAAGAAGATTAATAAAAGAAATGTTGGGCACTCCTCAAAAAGATACAGGGGGAAGAATGGAGGAATCCAGAGAAAGGAGAGAAGACTTTGATTTCAAAACTGAAATATTAAATCTAGAATACATGAAACAGATCCAAAGAGAATATCAGGAAATTAAAAACTTCATTGAAAGCTGGTAAAACTTAACAGAAACTCAAGACAGACTTTCAAAATTTGAAGATAGATTTGCAATGTATGATTGTGAAAGGAAGGAACTCTTAAAAATAACAAGGAAGAGGAGCTAAAGATGGCTGATCAGTGAGCAACAAAATGCAAAGCCTCCCAGAAGAAACAACTCATATGCCAGAATAAAACATCCTGGAGAGACACAGACAGAGGGAGATGGATCCTCTTGATACAGGAAGAAATTAAAATGTAAAAAAGCTCATCAAACACGCAGTCTTGGGGCTACAATTGGAACAGCTAAAATTATTGGACACAGTGTTTTCACTGCGACCCACCAAGTTTGCACTGACCTGAATTTGCAAATTTGTGCCGGCCAGCAGAGCCACCCAAACTTGTTCTCGCTGCTACTCACAGGAGCCACAGTTGTGCTGAAGTCAGAAGTTAGTTAGCCCAAAGGAGAGCGGAGCTGGTGAAGGGACATTCAATACTCCACAGTTAGTGCTGGGAATAAGACCCCCCCCATGGGAAGGGTGCGATCAAATGGGCAACATGTTGGAATCAGGCAGAAGGAGCCTAAACTGGGAGTGACAGTGACGTCAGTTGGTTGCTTCCTCCCCAAAGCAGATTCATGGGATTTGCTTGGACTGGGTTATGCCCCTGGCTGGGACCCAAGGAGCCATCCCAAATCAATTCCCTGAGCCTAGCATGCACTAACCTGGTGAAGGCCCCTGAAGTTTGGCTGGCCCAGTAGGGAGGGGCCAGCATATGCAGCTGCTGCTTACACCTCAGTGATAAGAACAGACAGGAGAGGATAGAATTCCCTCACCAGCATGCTTTAGATGAACTGTGGCTGACAGGGAAGGGGGCTGTGACCTCCACTGTACACCTGTGTGAAGGAAGCTGGAACCATGACAGGAGAGAGAGGCAAGAGGGGGTCCTCAGCCCAGAACACTGAGAGCACTGATCCAGGAGAGCAAAACACAAGGGAGACTGAGGGTGGCAAACATGCAAATTCAGACATGGCTTCAATAGACATTAAGAGATATCTTTGGGACCTTGTAGACGAGCTCAAAACTGAAATATTAAATCAGGTAAAACAAGACAGGAATAGAGTAATAAAAGAAATGCTAAGCATCTCTCAGGAAGACAGAGATGGAAGAAGGGAGGAACACAAAAAAAGGAGAGAAACATTTAATAAAGAATATAAAGAAAATATAGAATACATGAATCAGATTCAAAGAGACTACCAGGAAATTAAAAACTCCATTGAAAGCTGGCAAAATTCCTTAAAAGAAACTAAGGGTAGACTATCAAAACTTGAAGACAAGTTTGCAATGTGTGATCATGAAAGGAAAGACCTCATAAAAATAACAAGGAAACAGGCAGTAACAATACAAAGGCTACATGACAAGAGAATACATAATTTAAGAATAAGAAATGTGAAAGAAGAAGCAGGAATACATACAGGTGAATTACAAAGGCTATTCACAGAAATAATTAAGGAGAACTTCTCAAGCATGGGAAAAGAAAATGACATTCGGTTATGTGAGGCATACAGACTCCAGCTACCTACAACAAAAACAGAGCTACACCCAGACATGTGATAATCAAGATACCAGAAATTCAATATAAAAACAGCATATTAAAAGCTATCAGAGAAAAGAAACAGATTACCTATAAAGGTAAGCCCATCAAGATCATGGCAGACTTCTTGACACAGACCATCAGATCAAGAAGAACTTAGAGCAAAATATTCCAAGCCCTGAAAGAAAATAACCTCCAGCCCAGATTGATGTACCCTGCAAAGCTGTCACTAGAAACTAAAGGAGAAACAAGATGCTTCCATGACAAAGAGGAACTGGGGGAATTTGTGACCACCAATCTAACCCTACAGAGAATACTGAAGGATATTCTAGAGAGAGAAAAAAAATACCAGGATTTTAGGAACAGTGGCAGAAAGGCCTCAATGAGTGGGGCAGGCAGTAGAATGAAGGAGAAAAGTAATCAAACAAAGGCAGAAAAATAGCATAGCAGAAATGACGCAGAGAAGGATGGCTAGAATCTCTAACATAGATGGGCTTGATACACTATATTGTAAATAGCGCACCAGGATTTAAAACCCACATTACTCACATCACTCTGCTTAGATGTATTATATTCTGTTCCAATCATCCTACCTGTATTAGATTTGAGGGCACAGGCAGTTATCCCAAAAATAACAGGATATAGTATGGTAATCATCCTTAATTTCCTATTAACTTAATCTAAAGCTCTGTATAGCCTACACTGTTTTACCATGACTGATTGTAATCAAATCTGGTTTGTTAGATCACTGTTTTTTATTGATAGATTTTATTCAAAGCTGTTATGATTGGTAGTATCAAGTCTGAGAGTATAGGCAACTGCAGTGAAGATGACAAGATTCACTAGAATATCCACTCTAGTTTGATTCTTACCTGTCTTTGAAGTTTTATACTGTCTACAATGCTTTATTTTTGCTAATATTGTTATGTACTGCTATATTCAGTTATACTGCTATATTCAATTATGCCTGATGATATAGACACTTCTATTGAAGATGATAAGAAACAATGCAATAATCACTGTAGATCACCTTGTACTGTGGTTTTATATGACTTTTTGGTTTCATGTTTTTATAGGAATTTGTTTTGTTTTGTCTTGCTAGGTTTTGTTTTCCCCTCTAATACAGAAAGGATAGAAATACATGTAGAGACCATGCATGTGTAGCTGTTTACACTCTCACTGTTTGAATATCTACTTTGTATGCTTTAATTTTGTAACTTGAACAACTATTTCTAAGAGGACAATATCCTATCAACTAGTGATTTCTTACTGTTCATCTTTTTTTTGAAATTCTGTATTATCTCTACCTTTTACATGTTTTTTTCCTCTTTAAATAAAAAATAATAATAATAATAATAAAAATCAAGAACCAGGAAGTAATGATACAAAGGCTAGAAGATGACAAGAGGATTTATAACTTAAGAATAAAAAATGTGAATGAAGAAGCAGGGACAAATACAAATGAAATAAAAAGGCTACTCACAGAAATAATTAAGGAAAATTTCCCAAGCACAGGAAATGGAAGTGATATTCAAATATATGAGGTATACAGAACTCCAGCCAGCTACAACCAAAACAGATCTACACCCAGACATATAATAATCAGAATCCCAGAAATCCATCACAATAACAGAATATTAAAAGCAGTCAGAGAAAAGAAACAGATTATCTATAAAGGAAAACTCATCAAAATCACAGTAGACTTCTTGATGTAAACTATCAAATCAAGAAGAGCTTGGAGTGAAATATTCCAAGCCCTGCAGGAAAATAACCTCCAACCGAGATTGATGTACCCTGCAAAACTGTCTCTCAAAATTAATGGAGAGACAAGATATTTCCACGACAAAGAGGAATTGGGAGAGTTCATGACCACCAATCTAACCTTCCTAATTATACTGAAGGACATTCTAGAGAAAGAGAAGAAAATCACCAGGATTCCAGGAACAATGGCAGAAAGTCTTCAATGAAGGGGGCAGGCAGTGAAATGAAGGAGAAAAGTAAACAACAATGACAGAAAAATAGCATAGCAGAGATGAGGCAAAGAAGATTGGCTATACAGCTGTTTTGTCTTGACTGATTTTATTCAAATCTGTTATGCTTGATAGTATCAAGTCTGAGAGTAGGGGCAACTACTATGAAGATGACAAGATTCAATAGGATACCCATTCTTGTTTAATTATTAACTGCCTTTGAAGTCCTATCATTTCTCCAATGTTTGGTTTTTATTAATAGTGCTTTGTACTGCTATGTTTTAATTATACTATGCCTGATGATATGGACAATTTTATTGAAAACAACAAGAGACATTATAATAACTACCATAAGTCAACTAGTATTCTGGTTTTATATGTTCTTTTCATTTTGTGTTTCTCTAGGAATTTGTATTGTTGACTTGTTTTGATTTGTTTTTCCCTCTAATACAGAAAGGCTAGGTATACATGTAGAGACTTACACATGTGTAGAACTTCTAAACAGTTTATGAGAATTGATTATAGTTATTATTAAAAAAAGAGAGGAAAAGAAAGTATTCTAAAGGATATAACTGCATGTATGTTTGAGTGTGTAGGATTGATGGCCATATTACTAAATTTTTGTTGGATAGGCGAACAGAACTGATTGCAGTCTCACTGTTTGAATGTCCACTTTGTATGCTTTATTTTTGTAACTGGAACAACTACTTCTAGGAGGAAAATATGTAATTATCAACTAGTGATTTCTTACTGTTTTTTAAATTATGTATTATTTCTACCCTCTTTCTGTTTCATTTTTTTCTTTAAATAAAAAAAGTTTCATTAAAAAATGGACAAACAATGACAGTACAAACCATTCTGTTTGATTAACTAACAAAAACTTAGTAGTATGATTATCTATCTTGCACACTTAAACATACATATAGTTATATCCTTTAGAGCACTTTCTTTTCCTCTCATTTTTACAATAGCAATTACACATTTTGGATCTTATTACTCTTTCAGTTTATTATTATTATTTTTTATACTAGAGAGGCAATACAATATTTACAAATGCAAGTCTGATTTATTTCACTTATGAAGATAGTCTCAAGTTGCCTCCACAAAAATACGATCTTAAACTTCAGCATAGAGGAAGAAAATAGAGTTGATTGCATGTTATTTTTGAAAAAAGGAAAATAAATTATGAAATTAATTTTATGAAATATATGTTTTCTAAAATGCATGTTATAGATGCATAATTATTCAGATGCTCTTAGAACCAACATCAAACAAATTAACTCAAGTTTTATATCACTTATATAATTTTACAATGAATATGTGTGGTAGTATGAAATGACATCTTTTTCTTTATATTATAATGTTAACAAGAATTTTTTTAAAAACACTTTATTAATTTTCTCAGTTTTCCTAATGTTTCTGTTAATTCTCTGGTGTGCAGTTCATTCTTCGATGAAGGGGTTACCTTCTTGTCATTCCTATTCCCCACAAGTTTTGGCCAGGTGGACCCACTGGAGTTAATCTTTCTTGCCCTTGAATTCCAGGATGTTTGTTCCTAATTCTCTGATTACCTTCAATTCACCCTATTAATTATTATAATCAGGTTTATGTACCTTTTCTCTTCCAGGAAATGATACAAAGATTGTGGCTGTGTCTATATAAGTTTTATGATTTGTGTAGCACATAAAATCGTTCCATCTCTTCAGTAAATCTCAATTTCTATTTATAAGCTATAAGACAATAACAAACCCTGCCCTTCTGCCTTCAGAGGGTTATTATGAGGACCTAGGAGCCTGAGTTTTCTGTTAGAAGGACCTTGAGCTTTGCAAGTACTTTCCTGGTGTTCAGGAACACATTGACCCTCTGCTTCATTACCTAAAATAGGGAGAGATTTAAACTTCAAAAGAGCAATGAATTTCAACCTGGTTGGCAACTCTTATCCATGGGCAGTGAGCTCTGTAGTACAATATTGAGAATTCTGAGACCATATCCGGGACCAGCAAAAGAGTCTACCATGTTGAGTTAGAAATGAGGGCCATGGTTTTTTTGTGCTTAGAAACTGGTGCTTTGTAATCTACTGTTGCTACATATTGCCATCAGAAATTTCTTGTCTTCTGTTTATGTATGTAGAAGAGGAAAGGTCTATTTCTCTTCTCTTTGAATTTGGGCTGGCACTTATGACTTGCTCTGCCAAGTAGGAATTTTACAGAAGCAAATTGCTGCCTCTGAAGTTATGCCTTACAAAGTGTCAGCAGTCTCTGCTGCTTCTTGAAGCCAGCTGCTATCTAAGAAGTCTGACTAACCTAAGACCACCATGCTGTAAGGAAGACCAAGTTTGGCATGTGGAGATAAAAATGAGTAATGTGGAATGTATCAGTCAGTGTTTTACTAGAGACACAGATATAACACAAGATATTCACATGTATAAGAAATTACAAGATTGGTTTATAGTGGTCACCTACAGAGTTGGAGGAGGAGTTGTGCAGAGGGTGTCTGTACCCTGGAGACTGAAGGTTTCAGTCCCAGGTCTGGAGTTCACTGCAGTGTCCTGTTCAAGTCCAAATCAGGAGGCCAGTAGATCTGTGGCAGAAGGCTGAAGCGTCTATGCTAGAAGGGAAGTCAAAGAGTCTATGCTAGAAGCCATGAGATGACATCTAAGCTGCAGGCAAAGTTTGGAGCTCCTTCGAAGAACAGAAGCCAGGCTGGCCTTTCTCATTTCCCCGTTAACCGAGGGTCTGCCCCATTGCTGAGCTGATTTAGTTAAGCTTCTAAACTTCTCAAATTGACACAATCAATCAACCATTACATGGAGATCACCAAGGTTCCTGTCATGTGAGTGAAGAAGCCTTATTGAACCTTCAGGCCCAGTCCAGGCCGAACGAAATTGATTGACACTAGATTAAAAATGTAGAGTTGAAGATCCAAACAATGGATTCTACCCAAATTCCTGAAAAACAGCAAATCATTGGCAGTGAGATGGTTTGTAACAGTCAACAAATAAAACATAGTAGTTTTATTATAGTAATACAGATTTTGCCATCTCCAAATGAAAAGTTGCCAATGATCTCCTAGTCTAATTCCAGATAATAGTATTCAATTAGTGGTTTGAGGACAGAGATTGGTATGTTTTAAAAGTCTCATTACACTGTTACATAGAACTATGGTTCAGACCACTGATCTAGCCACAATCCTAACACTATGCCCCGATTCAGAAAGTCAAGCAGCTACTGAATGATAAGATTTTAGCAAATTATTAGGAGCTGGGAATAACCAGCAAAACAAAACAAAACAAAACAAAACAAAAATTCCATTTTAGCATTCATCTACAACATGCTACATTAAAGACCAATGACAGAAAGGTACATGAAAAGCACACAGAAATCAGAGGTCAATAAGCAAAACAACAAAAGAAAGAACAGCTCTTTGTTTTTAAGATTATTGTGTTAAGATTTAATGCCTAAATTATGGCCCTCTATTTGCTCAGTCACAACATAATTAGCCTTGCAATCAAAGAATATACCATGTGTGTGTGTGTTCTGGCTTTTTTTTTTTTTTTTTTGGCCAACATTTTCAGAGTTGTTTTTTGTGCTCCCTGTCCTTTCTTAACCAAAATTTAGACAACAAACAGGGTTGGTGAGAGCCTTGGAGCAGGAAGTTTAAGAGTCTCAGACTGTTTGGTAGTTTTGTACTACACTGGGAAGTCATTAAGGGCATATGTATGCCAAGCCACACCGCCAATTTGGAGATATTGGCTGTAACAGAGATGTCAACATTCCAGTCACATCAGCAGGGTTTAACCTCAACTAATGTCTACTGACACATGGTGCTTTGCCTGCCTTTTAAGCCATTTATATCTTTGCTTTAGGCAAAATTTATTCTGTTTCTATTGATATATAATTGTCAAGTCCTTGAATCTAAGCTTTGAAGAAAGAAAGCAAGAAAGAAAGAGAAAGAGGGAGGAAGAGAGCACTGATTTGCACTGGATGGATGTCTGCCTTTGAAGCTTTGTATTTCAGAAGCTGAAGGAAGAGCCTCCAGTGGTTTTGATGATAATTGTTGCTATGTGTTTTCCAGAGCACCTCATACATGACCATGTGTGTGCCTGGCTGAATGGCGCTGATTAGTGAGTGACTATTACACAGAAAGGCCTAGAGGTCTTTCAGCCCTTCCACTTTCTGGGAGTGCAGGAACATCCACTGAACCCAGCCCATTCAGACTTTGGATGCGTTAATATAAAATACTTTGATGGCTCCAATTTCCACTCATGTGGATTTTTCCTGGCTCCAACTCAGTGACCTAATTCTCTAATTTTCCCCTCTCTGAGAACACACTTCTTTCTTAAGTTCCCTTTTTTTTTAAATCCCTGAAATTCACACCATTCACTACCCTTTTCCTTTTGATTATTTTATGCAGCCTGGAATGAACCTCACCATTTATAATTCGCCTGAATCCTGGAGGGAGGGAGAGGGACTATTCTCAGGAAATAGCTAGAATAAAGCAAGATTTTCTTCACAGAATAAGGAAGAGAAACCAGTCCCGCGTAAGCTGATTAAAGCTCTCTTTGCTTTTTCATCTATCTTAAAGGACCTAATTCGGATGAGGGCCTCTTCTCTGTGTCATTTTAGAACCTTAATCAACCCATACCACACATTCACAGCTTGTTAGGTTTGTGATGTGCTCTCTTGGACCAAATGAAGAATAAAAATACATATCACTTAGATGTTAGGTTAGCAGCTGTCTATGTTTTTCTAGCTCACTCTTCTGGGTGTCTATACAAACTGAAGTTTGCCTAGCATTGAGTGATAAAAGATCTGTATTTCACTCCTATTAATGTCATCTTGAGCTAATTTTGCTGTGCGTTAGTGGGTCCATTAAGTTCTCATAAATATTGCTATGAAAGAATTTTCATGTTTTCTGTGTTTTTAAATAGTCATTTTTTTCCAATAATGGTAGCTATGACTCATGCTGTACTCTATTCAGTATTCTAATTATGTTATCCCAATTAGTCTCCACAGTAACCTGAGAAGTAATTATTAATATCTCCATTTTACAGATGAAAAATCTGAAGCTTGGAGTTAAGTGACGTAACTTGCCCAAGGGAGCACAGTTACTGTCTGTGCTAAGATTGAAACTCAGGATTCTGCAGCTTCAATTCTTTGTTTTTACCCCTATAGTCAAATGATTTTTAAAAATGCACCATTGGTTTTTATTTATTTTTTAAATTTTATTTTAAAAGTAGTAAAATCCAACAAAACAAGACACAATAAAACCAATCAAGACAGTGCAGCAAAACTGCTGTAGAACTTCAGAGCAGGGTACCAGGAAAACAGCAATAGCTACCATAGTACATCTCGTTAGCTTCACAATAGTTGTCCATTCCATCAGGTAGAGCAAAATCAAACCAAAGCAAAACACAGTAAGACCAATCAAAACAGAATGGTGAATAGAGCGAAACAATCAGAAAAAAAGCAAACCAGTGAGAACAATTTTGGGATTCAAAGACAAGGTAGAAAGATCCCCCATATTTGTTATACTGTACACTGCCATCCTTCCAATAGATGCTCAGACCGCTGGCCCCAGGCCTGCAAAATCAACCAAACAATATAAGCATTTAGTTGCTTTATGTACCTTAGTTGCTATCAGCTCAGGCTGTCCTCAGAACCATCTAGCTGCTGGGGAGGTGGGTGGTGGTGATGGATGCTGTTTGATTCTCAGCCCGCGTGCAGGTAAGCTCACAGAAGGTGCTGTCTTTTCTTTCCCTGGAATGCATGTGGCTTGCACAGCTTACCAGGAAGGCTGGCTGGTTGATTTCTTGGTTGGTCCCAGCATGCACTATTGGTTTTTAAATTGTTGAAAAATTAAAATGGAGAAAGATGAAAAAAAGGGAAAGGAGTGAGGCCATGTCCTATTCATATATAGTAAGTGAATAATTTTGATTGGCTGTTCAAAATTATTTAAACCTAGAGTAGAGAGCTCTACTCTTGGTTTAAATAGAGAAAGACTTAATGTGCAGTCACTTCAACATAAACAGCATGTCATCTGATCGCTCTGTGTATCCAAGGATGAGCACAGGCAATGCCGTGTTTGAAAATCATGAACTTGATATAAATGGTGCCTACGTTTAATGACCAAAAAGTCCCTGAGCAAATATCTAATCCCCTTTATTCAATGGTAGTCACTGCTTCTGTGAAGGTGATGATGGTTTCTCCTATTTAGCACAGAATCCACTCTTAGTCTCCTAACAAATTTTCTCTTGTCCCTTTAATAAGTATAAAAATAAAAAGTAGTAATATAAAGACACAGCAGAGTTTACCTCATCATACGCTCCCTCTGAGCATTAAGATCATGAGGTTTTATTCTCTTCTATGTATTTTGGTGCATTTTCAATTATACAATTATTATTGGCAACTTGTTTTGAAATCTTCACTGATTTTACTAGTTGATTAAAATTGATATTAATTATATGAAATTTTCCATTTGATTGCTTTGTGGAAAGACACTCTGTTTAGACCAAAGAGTCTTAAACAGTCTATTATTTTCCTAACATAAAAGACACCAGGATGCAACCATTCTCTGACTAGGAGATTATTATTTATGTGCTCGAAGGACAATGAAGTTACTAGGAACCTCTTGGCTTTATCATTGATGAAGCTCCTAATGTTGAAAGAGTTGGATTTCTGCAGCCATTATGGCTGAGAACTGACTGATTTGAACTTAATTTCTAAGAGAAACAGGGTAAAATTGTAGGTGACCATGACCTCTGGTCAATGGACCCTCAGGTATCTATGGGAAATGTAATTTCACTTACCTTTGAAGTCTGTGTTGAGAAGTCTGTTCACTTTGGTGACCATGGGATTGAGATATTTTTGCAATTTCCCATAGCTTAAGGGCTTTTCATGGTGTATTAAATATCTACCATGTTTAAGTAGCATTATAGCCTATTAAACTTATGACCCACAAAATAGGAAGCACAATAGACACAAAAGAGTGATTTTCAGGAGTGGTTCTCTGGAAGGTTATAATTTTTTTTTTTTGAAAAGTAGAAAAAAAATGCCCCATAGGAAAAGGACAGATATTCTGCTTCTTGCGAGCATGGACAAACGGAATGTAAAAAGGGAAAATACTCAACTGCTCCTACCTAATTTCCTCTGTGGTGTGTATTTGGTTTTTTATAGCAAATGTGTGTCACTATATCTATGGCATAATGTAGTCATGAAGAGTCATTACTTTAGAATTCATAACTTCGTTTTTCCATGACAAAGTTTGACCATGCCTGTGTGTCAAATATCCAAAAGAAACCACCTCATTGTAAGAAATTACACTGTTAATTGGAGTCCTCTAATAGTGCTCAGATTTGGTCATAAAAATGACTCACCCAACACTTGTACAGACTTCTCATAATGAATAAAATAATAAGATAAAATAAAATGAGATATTAAAAAAAACAGCTCATAGTAACCAACTGTGCTCACCAACTATTACTCGGAATTGGAGGATTGCAGTTTTTATCCTGTCAAATGAAGCTACTTTTTGTTAATGGATCTTTGGAAAATTATCATTTAACTTTTTTGACAAGGTATTTCAGATCTCTATGTTAATTTTTAAAAGCAGCATAACAAAAGTCATTTGAATCATCATATAATAACCTGCTTTTCCGTGCCTTAATACTCATAGCTCTAAGGATCAAAAGTTCAAATAATCATTTTAATAAAGGATGAATTTATCAATTTCAACATTATTCAGATCCCAAAGTAATTCACTGTAGGGAATCTCATTCCTAAATACTTGATCTCTAAAAAAAAGTAGGGAAATAGGAATTTGGGAGCTTTTCTTATAATGATGATGAGTTGATAACCCTGGGACTTCAAAAGGAAGTCGAGATTCAGTTTTTACAGAATCATACATCCTGTGATTCTCTCTACGGAGAGAGAAAATGTCCTTACTGTTCCCAAACCTCACCCTCCTCTGCAAAACCAGACTGGCCCTCCTGTGTGATTTCACTGTATATGGTGTAGGGATATTTATGTATAATGTAAAGACAGAGAAGTATTTGGGGTATAAACCCAAATATCTGTAGTCTCCCAAGATACAAGAGAGCACTTTCTCTCCTCTTTTTAAAATTATGTTCATTTGTATTACTGTTTCTAGTCTTCGCAGTACATATACTCATTTCTTTTTTTGTCTTTTGTTTTTTTGAGACACGTTTTTTCTGTGTAGTTCAAGCTGCTCTTGAACTCACTACATAGTCCAAGTTAAACTTGAACTCATGGCAATCCTCCTGCCTCAGTCTACTCAGTGCTGGGTACAATACATATACTCATTTCTGCAAAAACATTTTTTCTTCCATTATGACTTCATATTCATTTAAGAAACATTTAGTGAAGCTTATGATGTGCCTAGTGCTGTGTTGTGTAAAGGATGATTAGAAATTAAATCATGGCTTAGCATTTGACTTGCTCACACATTAGCTGAGGATATGAAATTATAAACAAATTTTAGAGTGATGAAGGTGTTCTGATGTGTAACATATTTCTGGACCTCATGAAAAGGGAGGTTCCTTCAGAGCCCCTCCTCTTCATTCTGTTATATATGTCGGTAGAGGCTTTCATCTCTTCCCTCTCCAGATTGCTTTGGCCAAGTGCACAATGGCTCCCATGTTGCCAAATCTGGGTCACCTACCAAGCTTCTGCTTGCCTGTATGGCTGTAACATTTCCTACAGCTTTTGTTTTCCTCCTGCCAGAGAGATTATATTCACTTAGCTCCCGGAGGAGTCTTCTTTACCTCACTTTCTAGCTCACTGGTCATTTTTTTAAGTTTTCGTTGTTGACCTTTCAACCTCAAAATATCAGCTGAGTCTCTGATCTGTCCTCTTCTTATTTTTTGTAAGTGAAACTACCTCATCTCATACCTTTAGAAATCATTGATTATATGCAGTTCCCAAATACCTACCTCTATGACGTTGATCTGAATGTCAAAGCATATTATCTAACTGCCTACCTAACATTTTCACTGAGTGAGGTCCAATGGGCATTTCAAACACAGCATGAAGTAAAAAAAAAAATCCTAGTTATTTCTACCCAATCTGTTCCTCCTATGGTCTTCACTATCTTAGTAAGTGGAATTCCATTCTTAACTTGTCATTATCCTTGATTTTGTATTTTTTTTACACTCTACTTTTCAGCTGAGTCTTTAAAATATATTCACTATCTGACAACTCTTAACCTTCCTACTCTGTATCATTTGTCACCTGGATGACTGTGATAGACACTTCTTGGGCCTCTCTGCTTCTACTCATGCCTTCCTGTGCTCTGTACTACACAAGAGTGAGTCCATGAAGATATAAGGCAAAACATATCTCTGTTGCTATTTTTCAATGGTTTCCAATCTCATTTAAAGAAAATATCAAAATTCTTCCCACAGCTTACAAAATCCTAAGAACTTTTGCTCATGATTATCATCTTGGTTTCATCCTCCATTCATTAGCTACACTCCAGCAACCTTGGCCTCTTCTCACTTCCTTCAATATATTAGCAACATTCTGCATGGGACACTTTACATAGGTGTTTTTCTGGCTGGAATGCTTTCCTCACTTCCAATATCCACACAACTTGAACTAATGCATTGCTTTCATCTCTGCTTCCTTATCATCTCATCAGAGTTGTCTTTCTTGACTACTCTATTTAGAACAGCCCCTCAATCCCCTTTTTTCCTCAACCTCCCTTCACCTGGAATGTACAGACATTTATTGTCTACTTATCTCCTCTATAACTTACATTCTGTAACAGTAGAAAATGTCCAGTTTTTCAATATTGCTTCTTTAGATCTTAGGACAGATGAGGAACATAATAATCTTTAGTCAATAATTAACTTTAATTAATTGATGTGAACTTAGAAATAAAAGGGCAAAAGCTACAAAGCAGAAGAAACTAAAATCTACAATTAGAAATATTTGATTTATTTAAAACAGAAGTTGGCAAACTATAAAGCCTAGGGACCAAATCCAGCGTGCTGATTCTTTTTGCAGATGAAGTTTTACTGAAACATAACCATGCTCATTCACTTGTGTATTTCCCATCAGTTCTTTTTTTCTGTAAGAGTAGAGTTCAATAGTTGTGAAAGAGACCACATGGACAGCAAGGCTAAAATATTTATAATTTGACTTTTTATATTTAAAAATGTCAATCTTTGGTCTAGAGAATGGAATATACAGTAAGTATGGTGAGAAGACCGAACAGTAGAATAAGGCAAACTGGAAGGGATTTCTATGAGATCAAATTTGACACGTAGGTGAAAAGAGTGAGACAATGGATGGCTTTGAAGCAAGGGAGTCCCTGAACTCTATCTCATATGAGTGTGCATAAAATACCACTATATTTAAACCAATTATCCTAGTGACAACTGAGGCCAGGACTTGGGCCTTAATGTCACTACCATGTCCAGGGTTAGGTTCTTAAAATCTGCTTTAAGTAGAACTCAGAAATGGCGAAATGTCATTTTCTTTTTCTGCCTAGATGTTGGTTTGCAAATGATCCATCTCTTGCAGAGTCTGACACAGAATGGTCCACATGTCTGGTCTGGGTTGATCTCAACAGTCTCAGAAAAAGGACCTTGGTTCTAGGATCACCCAGAAACTTGTGTTTTCCTCAAATTTGTTGGTCCTGCTTTAGGAAACTACGCACATTTGAAAGTCGTTTGAATCATTTTTTTACAGGGTGACGAGCAAAATTGTAAATTTGCAGTGGTTTCACAGTTCATCCTACCTTTTTCAAGTTCTTTGTCTCACCCATGTGGATCAGTTTTAGATTTTAGTCCTGGGTAAGGTCAAAAGATTGATCTAACTTGCTTTCACCCAGATTGGATTTCACAATAAAGCTGCCTTTTTCCTTGTGTGTTTGGCTCTCAGGATTTTGATTCCAGCCAAACCCTAAATAAGGGCAAGAATAAATTTTAAAGGAAAAAAAAAAAAAGGAGAATGAATGAGTTCTGAATTTCACAGAACAAAGTGGAGCTCTGGTTTGTGGTTAAACCAGGGAGTAGATGTGCCACACCCCCTTCCCTCTGAGAACTCAGTGGCACAATCTGGTCTGCTCTAATGAAGCTGTGGAATTTGGGTTTCATTTAATAGATCCCAACGTGCCTACTTTGGTTTGGGACTAGGCTCTGGCCTGAATTTTTTGCCATCCTTCAAGTGTGTAGAAGCAGCGTGAGCCAAGTTTCTGTTTGTATATACTGAATCGTTCAACCAGAAGTTCTTTGCTCTTCCAGCAGCTCATGTTGTTTACTGGTTCTGTCTTTAAAGTATGGGTTAACTGAAAACTACTTATTTCAAGAAGGAAGTGGAAACTTCTGAAACAGATAACAGTTGAGCCCTGAACCAAAGGAACAGAGTTTTGATTTCTACTGTAGCCTTTAGGGCCCACTCTTTCTCCTGACTTTTCAGCGGATTAGTGGGATTTTCTCCTTCTTCTGTGTTTTTTTTTTTTTTTTCGCTTTAATTTCCAAGGAGGAGCCACACCAAGCTTTTTGGACATTATTTGCCTGGGATGTGATGGATCAATTGCAGGCTTCATTTTGGAGGAGTTGATATCGATGATGGGTGCTAGCTCAGCCCTTTTGGAAGTAACAGACAGAGGTGGCAACAATAATTACATTAAGACCGTGGATCTACACTTGCCTTGGGGATTTTGAGTGGGGCTTAATTGAATCTGGATTTGACATTTCACAGCCCACATCAAGGATTTCTACAAAGGAAAGGCAGAGCAGTGCCAGCTCTTGCTCTTAGCGCTTTCTCCTGAGTGGCTGCAAAGGGCTCGTGCTAATCTTGTTGATGCTTTGGCTGCATTTCCATCCTTCCACACAGCACTCATGGCTTCTGGAGCCCACTGTTTCTTTCATTCAGTGAAGGAGTGTTTATTTAGTACTTAGCATGCAACAGAGGCCAGGGGGTAAGGTCTCGGAGAGATACGATGATGAACAGGACTGGATGCCAAGCTCTTATATGCACAGAATTTACACAGATCCTAGGCTCTTGCATCCAACATGTGGCCACAACATGTGTTTGAAAGCAGTAAGTTGTTTTTATTTATTCATTGTCTCCTTGTGCCAGGTAAAAGTCATACAAGAGAGACTAATAGATGGTTTCTGCCCATGAGAAGTGGTAAGTCAAGAGTGAGAGTTCTCCCTCAGGGATCTAAGGAGGCTCTAGGGATGCATATTGAAAATCGGGAAAAAGCATCTGCATCTTTTCACAGGCAGATATTTCTGAAGCACTTATTTTGGGGACCATATTTGGGAAAAATCTGACAAAAAGGGAAGTGATGTAAATAAACAGCTGCTTCAGTAGGATCATCCCTGCACCTGTCACAAGGGATGGTCAAAGGTGGGAAAACCCCCTTGGAAGGGCAGGCAAGGCTTCTGTGTTGAAGACCTTGACCTTGTGGAACGACCAAGGGTTTACTTAGGTTGGAACCGGATATGTGAAAGTGAAAATTCCAGGTAGGAAGTAAAGCAAGCAAAGAACAGGGAGATGGAGAGAGTGTAGCTATCTTCATGCCCTTTGGGTACGGACAGTATAAAAGGAGGTTGTAGACAGTTCGTGGAGGACTTTGAAAAGGATGGTAAGACTGCATGCAGGCTGGACACAGTGGCACATGCTGTAATCCCAGAAGGAAGGCTGAAGTAGGAGAATTGCAAATTCAAGCCCAACCTGTACATATAGTGGCTTGGTGAGTCGTGTCTCAAATAAAAGTGGAGGGGGAGGAGATGTCTCAGTGTAAAGGTCTTGGGTTCAATATCCAGTTTGAGAAAAAGAAATTGCATTTAGCTGGAGAAAAACCACTTTGTAGTAGGGGAATGATGTGATCAGATCTGCATTTTAGTTAGGTTACTCTGGTGGCAGAAGCCAGACAAGGTAGGGGGTAGGAAGCAGTTAGGGGGGTTTTCAATTGGTGTTGTATGGGAAGACAATAGATTTGTTGTCAAGATATGTATGCAAAGTGTTCCTTGCATTGATGTAAAGAAAGCTGAAGCATCAGCCATAGGAACAGCAAGAATGCAGAAGCAGGCAGACAGCTAGGAACTTGTCTTGGAAATTCCACCCCTAGCAGTCCCTGGACACTTTCCCTGCCCTTGCTTTTCGTCTTGTGTCCGTGAGCTGGCTTCCTCTCTCTGTTCTATCTGTCTCATGCCTTCTTCCCGCTCAGAATTTCATCTTATTTGAGATCTCACTATCTCTGCATACCTTGTGACAACAATTTTAATAACATTCTTTTAATTCTCACACTATTGCCTCATTCTCTTGGTATTTTTTTATTTTAAATTACCAAGAGAAGTAATTGGCCTTTTTCATTGCTTCATGGCTTGATTTATCAAAGGTTACTCATCAGTCTATGGGTTGGCTCTCCACAGGAAAGGAGACCATCTTGGCTGAGTGGGAGAGGCTGACAGAGTGCGTGGTACCGAGGCAGTGAGGATGATACCTTCCTTTGAAAGGGAATGTGCTTGGTATCCCTGAGAAAGAAGAGCGGTGTGATCATCCAGGTGACACTGGAAGATTAATTTCTGGAATAGCTATTCAAATATAATGATGTGGCTTCTAAGATGATGAAAATGTTTCCATTTTGGGCAACTAAGTAAATACAGATGACCTTTACCAGGAAATGATACACAAGAAGAAAATTTGTTGTGATAGTGAGTTTAGCTGAATCAAGAAATGTCTACAGAAGAAACTTAGAAGTGTTTACAGTCTCAGCAACCAGATATAAAGCAACAATGTTTTTGTACACATACATGACCTTACATTCTTGCCCAGCTCTCCTATCCCTCTAATTTCCATAAACTGTGTGAATTCCCCTCTGCATTCTCCAATAAATGCTGTGTGGAGATCTATCACTGTACTGATCACTTTGTAAAGTAACTGTCCATTTATATACTGTTCTCCCCCAAATAAGTAATTAAAAGACAGTAGAAACCCAATAAATATTGATTGGTTGTATTGTGTCTCTAACTAGAAGCAGGCCCAAGACATTGATTAAGGTGTAGATAGTTTATTTGGGAGGCAAGGATGATTCTACAGTAAGTGGGGAAATGAGCCAGGGAGGGAAGACATCCCAGAAAGGGGAAGCAGCTGGAGCTGGGTCTTACTGGAGAACCGTTATAAACACGGTCTGGAGTTAGCCTACCTGATGGATGCCACATTTCAACTCCATCAGTCATTGGTTGAGTGACTTCTAGGATAGGGTGGACGGGGGGTTTCAGCCTGATTCACAAGGCAATCAGGCAGGTTGGGAGCTACAAAAAGACCGCAGACAAATGAAAATAGATTCTGACAGAAGTTCTAAGGGCACTGACTAGGTTGCAAGAACAAGGGGATGACCAACCACCAAAATTACCTCCTATAGTCTCAATGAATGAAAGAGAATGAGGTAAAATGAAAAGGAAAACACTTGATACCAATTGAGAAACCATTAATATGTAATTGTTATGTAATAATAACAATGTAATTATTATGTAATAATAATGATGGATCATTATAATGTAATAATAACAACATCCAAATCCTTCTACCCCAGATAAAGAACCTACATCTGAAGTTATATGAGCAGGAAAAGACAAAGTAGGACAATGAATTCCTATAAAATTCCCAAATACAAGAAGGAAACCCTAATGCAATTTTTCAAGTAATTCATCATCCATTTCACCTCTCCTTTATTTAAGTAGCAATTGTTTTCTTTTCCAGTTCTCACCATTTTCTTAAAAACAACCAAATGGGCTCCATAAAGTATTTGTTCTTAAAGATCTTTCCTTTATGTATGATCTGTAAGTATGGATGATATCAAACCTGGACAAGGACATGATGAAAAAAGTTAAACTGTAGACAAATATCTTCGATGAACATAAACATAAAAGTTCTCAATAAAATATTTACAAATCAAATCCAACAAAACATCAAAAAGATCATATATGTTGAACAAGTTCCTCTCATTTCAGGGATGCAAGAATGGTTCAACATACACAAATCAATAAATATAACATAAATAGAAGCAAGAATAGAAATCAACGGATCATCTTAAGGGAGGCAGAGAAAACCTTCAACAAAATTCAACATCCCTTCATGATAAAAGTCCTGGAGACTTTGTTTGGAAGGGACAGTCCTCAATGTAGGAAAGGCGATAGATTGCAAACCAAGAGCCAACATTATTTTGCAGGGAAGATGGAAAACAATTCCTCTAAAGTCAGGAATGAAGCAAGGATGCTCACTCTCACCGCTCCTATTCAGTGTAACACTTGAAATCTGAGCCAGAACAATTAGATAAATAAAAGAACAGGGGGACAAGTGGTAAAAGTAGAAATCAGCTTATCCCTATTGGCAGAAAATATGGTCCAATGCTTAGGAAACCAGGAGAATTTTAGAGCTGGTAAATTCAGCAAAATAGCAGGATGAAAAGCAACATTAACAAATCAGTAGCTTTTTTATATAACAATAATGAGCTAGTGAAGAAAGAAATCATGAAAAAAAATCTATTCATAGTAGCTTGAAGAAAAATAAAAACAGGAGTTAACCTAACCAAGGAGGTGAAAGATATCCACAATTAAAATTAAAGAATATTGAAAAAAGAAGCTGAAAAAGACACTGATAGAAAGATCCCCTGTGATCTTGGGTTGGTAGAGTTGAAACTTTGAGGCTATTTAGAAGAGAACATAGGGAAAATACTTCAAGTGATAAGCACAGGCAAAGACTTCCTGAACGGGGTTACAATAGCACAAGTAATAATAGCAAGAATCAAAAAATGGGACTATATCAAATTTAAAAGTTTCTGTATATCAAGGGAACAACAAAAAGAACAAAGAGACAGTGTAAAGACTGGGAGAATATCTTTGCCAGCGACTCTTCCAATACAGGATTGATTTCTAAAACCTACAGAGAACTCAACACCAAAATCTAAGAAAGATGACAGGAAACCAAAAGGGAGAATATTGCATGTATGAAAATACCATATTGAAACACAGGATTTTACAAAATCAATGGGCAATATAAATGTGTTTGTTAAAATGAAGTACGAATACTTCAAAAGACATACTAACAACGGTGTTGATGTTAGGGAAAATCATCATTCCTGGTGGGAAAATCGTCATTCTTGGTGGGGAAGAATTGGTGTCATCCTGGAAGTTTCATCTCAGCAGCTTAGAGGAGAGAATTTTTTCCAGTTCCTTGGTGGACAGAGTCCTCTAGTAATTATTATCTTCTTACACTGACAAGCAGAGTTGAGAGAGGCCTGAACCTGAATCAAAAGGCAACTTGGAAGTGAAGAGAATTAAGATGTGCTATGTACATGTCCCAGCTCCCCACAATGATCTGATAAAGGCCACTGGACATTAGTGATGTACTCTATGGCACGGGACATATAGATATTTTTTTCTAGTGGAAAAACCTAAACATGATGGATTAATGCAAATTGATTTTGTGACTCACAGCTGAAAGAAATATGAAGTTACATAAATGTAGGTTCTTTATTTCTTCAGCAAGACTTCATCAACTGCAATGATTTGGGGTGAAAATAACTAGTAACATAAGTGTGTGAATGTTCTGAATTATGAAAAAGCATAAAACATTCAGTCTTATTTCCAAGTGTGAGAATTCAAACTTGGTCACTGTTAGAACTAGGTCCTTGAGGGCCTGATTAAATTATTTAGAGTGGGGTATAATTGACATATCAATTTCTCTTTATTTAATCAGTCCTTCCAAATTATTTGGTATGTTATGCTATCTGACAGTACTCTTCTCCACAAAATATTAGGCAATCTTTTTTTCTTCAAATCCTTTGTGTTGCAAAATAGAAGAGAAATTTAAACGTTTCCTAATACTAAGTGTGCAAGATGTAAAACTGCTTTACTAAGATTGACAGGAGTGTATTTTGGTAACCAAGGGTCACAAGGGACAGAATAAGTGAGGATTTTTTTGTGTGTGTGTTAGCCACAGCTGCTTTAAACAGGTCATTATCCGTGTCGCCAAGACTCTAGGTCAGCTTGAAATAAAGTTCAAAGCTTTCAGTTTGGAACTGAACATCCAAAAGTCATGAAAAATTCCCATTATCCCACTGGCAATGGTCCTTGTAAGCAGTAACTTCTCCTCTTTGCCACAACGCTGGGCTGAGGGAATGCAAGGAACCTCCTGCAGCAAATACATACCCAGAGCTCTGGCCACACACACAAGTTCCCAGGAAAACAAGCAAAATTAGGGCTGGCAGGGGTGGCAGACAGAGATGTCTACCAGCTTCCAGAGATTCTTTGGCTCATTTCTGATTTCTCTGAGGAGGGTGCTGATTTGCAAGCATTGGAAGGAATTAGCTATGAAGGTTTTTGCCAATGAGCAGGGAGACCACGCTTGTCCCTGTTGGGAGCTCCATATGAAGCTGGTTGTCCTGTAGTTTGGAATACTCTCTTCCTGTGGGATGATGGGCCTTGTCTCTCCACAGCTGGAATGGAAGCAGAGAGGGCTGTATCTGATCATTGTGAAGCAGCCTGCATTTTCTCCTACACCATCTCTGACAAGCTTCAAGGGAAGCCCCATTCCCGTGGAGTGCTATCAATTTGGGTTAATAAATAACATGTCTTTGATCTTTGGGCCTCTCAACTTGAATCTCCCAAGACTGAGTCTTGATTATTCTTTTCCATCCTCACAAGGACCTCTTCTCACCCTCTCCATCCATTTAGTAGCTCTTCTATCCCCTTGTCTGCTCTGCTCTGTGTCTTTGGAGAATTAAAGTGAGAGGGCAAATTGGTATAGCAGGTAACCTCAAGATCCCAGGAATTTGCAAATCCTTAAGTCAGGTATAGGCTTGGTCACTGAATTGCTCTGTGGCACAGTCCACTTCCTTATCAGGAAAATCAGAAAAATAATAGCATGGTCTTTACTGAGTTGTTGCATAAGAATTCAGTAAGCTGACATGTAGCTATTAGAACACTGCTTGGTTTGTACAAACATTTGTGTGGTAATCAGGAAACACACATACCTAGATGGGTGTTTCTCTTCTTTACATGGATGTTGAAAAATTATAATGAATGCAATCTGATAGGAATATATATCTAGAATTTTTTTCTAAGGTGCGACTGTGCCTAACCTCCAGGGTTAAATATCTAGTACTACGACAGTCATGCCTTAAAGTAGTAGCTGATCTAACAAGCTTGAGTTATACATACCATATAAAAGACCACGCTGTGGATCGTACTGAAAGCTAGTTATTATTTATTATCTTTTATTCAATGACTAGTCATCCAGGAAGTGTGCTAGGTCAGTGAGATGTCAAGAACAAACTAAAGTCTTAAAACTTCAGAAACTTGCAATCCTGTTCTTAGTTGTGTACACAGCTACTATGATCATAGTCATGGTGTATTTATTAGCATTTATTAGGTGCTATAATAAACAGTCCCAGTGTCTCAGTGGAACGACAATAAAGGTTTCTTATTCACACTGCATTAGTTATATTAGCTGGAGCTGCAGGATCAACTGAGGCTGGAGGATTCTTTTGCAAGTTCATTCACTGGTTACTGGAGGCCTCTGTTCTTTGGTGGCTGTTGGAAGGAGGCTTCCAGTTCTCAAGTGGCCTTCTCCACAGAGTACTTAAGTGACCTCAAAAGAGGATAGTTGGTTTTCCCTAGAGAGAGTAATATGAGCGAGGGATAAGAGAATGTCCTAAACAGAAGCTGCAGTCTTCTGTAGCTTAATCTCTGAAAGGACCTACTGTCATTTCTGTCATGTGCTATTGGTTCCACAGACATACCCAGGTACCATGCAGGAGGTAGACACACAAAGTTTTAAATTCTAGAAGACAGAAACCATCGGAAGCTGATAACCACACAACAATTACGTGTCTTGTGTTTATGGTAGGATGAATAGGGAAGAACTTTGTTCTCCACTATTTTCTTTTGGAATCCAAATTTACTCCATCTGCAGGCTTTTCTAGAGCCCTGGATTTTCTCCACCTGGTCGTCTGCCTCTTACCAAAAGGTCGGGAGCAGGAAAGGGCACAAGTATGAGGGATTTGTTAGTAGTTTGGAGAAGCCAGACCTACAAATCATATGTATTACTTTGGCCCTCATTTCACTGACCAGAAATCCCCAATTTGCAAAGGGAGGCTAGGAAATGTAGACTGTCTATAGCCCTAGATTAAAGGAAATGGAATTTGGCCAATGCATAGCAAGTACTCTGCCATACTCCCTATTAGAAAAGATTGTAAATTCAAACAGTTTAATTTTTTTTCAAAAAGCAGTCTGTTCAGTTTTAATACAACAACAAAAAAAATATGATTGCTTTCCATTATGGGACAAAGCAACTGATTGATTGCATATTTTCACCTTTTCAATGCATTGTAAATGCAGCCCTTGTTAGGGGCCAGTAAGCAGGTGGTGGAGAGCAATTCCTGACCCATTAAGTTTGCTGCTGGTTCAGGAATACTACAAGGATGCTGACAGAAACAAGTCTTGCCTTGTTTCCCAACTGGGGAAAAAAGAAAGTCTTTGTTCTCAAGCAAATGAAAATACAAATCACGAGACTGAAATTATGAATGCAAAACAATATATTAAAATGTGGCTTGTGTGTAGCATTTGCATGCATTTTAATATGCATCTGTCATTGTCTTTGCTAAATTCAGTAGGCTCTGAATATATTAAACAATGGAGTACGATTAATGATTAGTGGCATTGTTGGAGAATATATTTTTCTTTATCTGTGTTCCTACTGCCAAAGCTCTTGGTCTTTAAAGGCTTTGTCATATCACACCAGATCATTTTATTGGTCAGTCTCAAATCACCATGATCTAAGAACAATACATGAAGGCATTTTTCATAAACTCAAGTGACAACACGCAAATGATTTTACATGAATAAAAACATTTCTAGGACAGAAAAGTCCAATCCAAATTTGAAAGCTGAAAAAGACTTCAGAGATTCTTTGGATATGTAATCTCCTCTCACCTACTCATTCTGAAGTCTGGCCATGTTTATTGCCTAAGAACCCGTAAGAAACATAAGACCATTTTTTTTTCCTTCCAAAGCCCAATTTACCAAGCCTTCTGCTCCAGTTATCTTTGCAGCGAAAGATTTTATGATTGCTTTTGTCCTTTTCTGAGTTTGTTTACATTGCTTTCAATTTGGAAAAAAAAAAAAGAAAGAAAGAAAGAAAAAGAAAAAAGGGAAATCATTTGTAGGGCAGTAGCAAAAATGAACCAGATCTCAAGTATACTTAGAATTCTTGCTGTCTAGCTGCGGAAGTTCCAGGACCAGGGAAGAAGAATAGATTTCATGAGCACCCAGCTTCAAGCCATAAACTTGAAATACACCAAACTCTTTGTTGTTAATTGGCACTTACCTCACCTGAAGGCCTTTGCCAAGAAGAGCAGAGGGATTTAATGGGGAAAGAAGAAAGGAAAGACCCTGCAGCTCTGGAAAACTCCCCCAGCCACATGTGATTTCTAGCTGGGGCCTTGCACCCCCATTTGCTTCAGCAACAAAGTGGCCTATGTGCTTTCTCAGACCTCCGCTGTTTGTGTGAGGGGTAACGCGCAGACTGGGGCCTGAGTGATAACTGCTTGGCGTAATTACGAAGACAGCTTGAAAACTATGCTCCTCTTTGTTTCGGCCTCCAGATGACGGCTGTCTGACCACTGTTTGTGCCAGTTTTATTTCAAAGCGCTTTTCTTTCCATATTTCAAAGGTCAATGTGTTTACTGGTGGCCAAAGAGAGCCTGTGTGTAAGAGAAAGAAACACATGTGTTTGAGTGGTAGGGGGACCAACAGCGGAGGTGGGAACTGGATGTGGAATCCTCTGTCAGCTTCTAGATAAGTCCAAAAACCCATGCAAAGGACTTGACCTCTCCTTGCTCATTACTACTCAAAGTGGAGGAAGTAAATGGTATCAATGGGCTTCTTTCTTTCTCTTTTTTGGAATAAAATATAATTCTAGAAGTCTAATTCAGGAAGAAAAAATGTAGGTATGTCCAGTAAAGAAACAGTATTAAATCCTCAGCCAAGAAAAAGTCCACTTCTGCTTGAAATGGAAATATATCTGCCCTCCAAGGGAGCAGGCTCGGAAGTCTGGCCACGGTTGGAAACCCTGAGATTGTTTTCAGTCAAGGAGCATCAGTGCTGGGAAATAGCAAACCCAAACTCCTTTTTCAGGATTCTTACTTGGCTTTCTGACACCATTACTTAGAAAAACAACGTTGATGGGCTGTTACCTGCCCATATATAAAACATGAGTGCTTCTACTATGAATATTTGAAAGCAGCATCCAATTTCAGTGACATAAACTCAATACCTGTCTCAAGCACTCTTCATGACTCATTTTCTTCTGATCTGTGTTTGTGTGTCTTCTCTGGATTTTCTGCAGGGCAGGTTGCTTGGAGAAGGAGGTGGATGAGATGTTGAAAGGGTAGATAACGTGTCTTCCCAAATGAGGTTTGCCCGGCTCAAATCTTAGTACTGGTACTTTTAGATGTGTGACCCTGGCCAGCTTACTTAACTAATCCATGCCTCGGTTATCTTGTCCCAAATACAAGTCACTTGCATCACGATGCTGGAAAGATTAAGTGGATAAATGTGGGAAATATAGAGATTAGTGTCTGGTACTTTGTGAGCTTTCAAATGTTAGCTAAGTGTGAAAAACACTTCCCCATTGTGAAATGAATTCTGCACTGGAGGAAAAAAAATGTCTTCTGGGCTCCCATTGCTCTTCTCGAATCGACCTATATCTGGAACATCCCAAGGGAACTGTGCCTGTTGTTTAAAGGTGGGGGAGGTGCAGGGGAGGAGAAAGGGAAACAAAGGGAAGAAATGAGATGTCTGCAATTTAACTCCCACTCACCGTGAATTTCCAGCTATCTATGAAATAAAGACATGTTCTGTCTTAAGTTTGCACAAAAGAAGAAGCGTAATTCTCACTGACCAAGAGAAGGCTTGGCAATTCTTGATTAGAATTCAAGAAGGAAGGAAAGGGAACACAGGAAAAGAGAACTAAGATTATATATGTGGAAGATGGAACCCAGGGCCTTCACACTAAGCAATATCCTCAGTCCATTTTTTTTTTTTTGAAGCAAGATCTCCTTAAATTACCAAGTTGCCTATAGAGGACTTGAACTCGTGATCCTTCTGCCTCAGCCTTCCAGAGTGCTGGGGTCACAGGCATGCGCCCCACACCCAGCTGAATTAAGATATCCTGAAGGTTATTTTCATTGTGTGTAATCCATTACTTAAATATTATCAGCTCCATTTTCCAATTAAAACAGTACAAGGAATGCAGAGATTAAGTGAATTTTCAAAGACTCTTTGGTCAGTTTGCGGTGTGGTTGGTTTTCAGTCTACATCTATTTGTTTTCATGAACTCTACCGTTACCTCCACCACCTTCTTAGGAAAACCCCAGCTAGGCTGGAACTCCGAAGGACAATCAAAGGCATGGGGTGAACCCAGACTCTAGATGACTCATTACTATGTGGGGGTCTCAGCGAAGGCTCTAGCATTACTCCTGAGCCATTTCCATCTCTGTTCAAGCGAAAGCTTCCTAGAGGTCTTTGTTTTGGACCCTGTAATTTTAGACATCTCAGGGTGGGAACTTTCAGAAAAACAATTTCTATTCACTGCTCAGATCAGAGCAGGTATTTCACCGTCGCTTTAAAAACGCTATACACTATCCAAGGCTACTTATGAATTAGGTTAGTACCAGTTTCTTTCTGCTGTTATAAAAAGTAGTTCAAATTTAGTGGCTTGAAAAAACATACATTTACAATGTTTGATTTTACAGTTCTGGAGATCAGAAACCCAGAATGGGCCCCACTGGGCTAACATCGAGGTATCAACAGGGGGAAAACAGCTTTCCTGGCTTTTGCAGTGTCTAGAGGATGCCTGCATTACTCGCTTCAAAATCCCTTCCCATCTCCAAAGTCACCAGTGGGTGGTCAGTCTCTCGCAACTCATCACTCTGGAATTGACTCTTCCACTTCCTCCTTCCAACATTACAGAGTGTGAAGCTCTGTGGGCACATCAGCCCCACCCAGGACTCAGTCAGTTTATTAACAACCTTAATTCTATCTGCAACCTCACCTCTCCTTCGCTGTGATACATAAAGCACCGATAGATTCAGGATGTGTGCATCCTTGGGGACCACTGCCTCGCCTACCACGGGTATCTATTACTATGGGCAGCCCTGTCGGTAGACACCTCTGTCACCTTCTAGTTATATATCTTTGGGCAAGATATTTGACTCTTGGTGACATTTTTTTTTCTGTACTGGAATTAACCCTAAGGCTACATAGTCAGCCTGTTTTTATTTTGAGACAGACTTGTTAAATTATGAAGTAGCTTATGCTAGGCTTCAACTTGTGACCCTCTTGCCTCAGCCTCCCAGGGTGCTGAGATTACTGCATGAAGCTCCATGCTTGGCTTTCATTCCTAAACATGGGACAAAAAACAGTCCATATTTATAAGCTGTTGTTAAGTGAATGCTTTCAGTGTATCCCTTAACTCTTAGCTCCTACTATTTTTGAGGTACTGTTTTATTTTATTTTATTTGTTTATTTATTTATTGTCTTTTTGAGACAGGGTCTCACTATGCTGTTCAGGCTGGCCTTGAGCTCACTTTGTAGCCCAGGCTGGTTTAGAACTTGCAGTGATCCTCCTACCTCAGCCTTCTGAGTGCTGAGATTACAGGAGTGTGCCACCACGCCTAGCCTGTGATACTGTTTTAAATATGGTGCCATCAGCTAGGAAATGGTTCACACATCTAGGTTTCATCTCTCTCTCAAGATCTTGCTTTGTTGTGTTTGAGAGGTGGTTGCCGTCTGTGACTTCTCTTGTCTCTTCTTGCCATAGGTGGGACCTCTTCTCTGCCATCTCTTCAAACCCTCGAGTGTCTCCAATTGGATGAGAGTCGTGCAGCATGTAGATACGCATGGAGATGTGACGCTGACAAAAGCAGCGTAAGCACTGATAAAGGCACGGAACACCTTGCGATCCAGTTTGGAAGTTTCAGTTTGAAGAATTATTAAGGTCCCTAGAAGACTGACTTAGTTAAGGTGAATCCTCTGGTTCAGCTTTTTGGCACAAAAACATTCACATTGGCTCCCTTCCACGACAGCCAGTGTGAGCTTTGGATCACTGTCCGACGGGCTGAGGTTCAGCCGCAGCCTGCAGCTGTTGATAGATTTGTGTCCTGGGGGTGGGTTATTACTACAGGCAGGCCCTTGAGGACAAGAGAACATAAAATTCCCCTTGAGAGTATTTTCACGTGAAAGAAGTTCTCTTCTGTCAATGTGAGGATAGTTATTTCAGGTGAATTATGAGTCAGTGTCACCTCTGGTCTTATAAACCTTTCTTTTCTTTGGGTAAAAGCCCACAGTGGGATGCTTTCCAGGGTTTCATAATTCAGCAGGTAGATTAAACATGCTTATTGGGATGTTTTGAGGTTCCCCTCACCTGGTGACCTGGGTGGCCTGCAAGCTTGACAGACTTCCAGTGTTTACTGTACGTTTAATTAAGTGGGACTGAGATTGCCAGGACCCACATTTCTCTTCTTTACCTTTCTCTCATTGTCTGATGAAGGTGTTTCCCATGGATCCCCAAGGAACCTGTTTTCCTGACCTCTAAGCATAACTTTTTCATGCATCTATGGAAAGCACAGGCACAGAGACTCTTTCTTGGCCATGACCTTGACACCCCTCCTTTCTTTACTACCTTGGAGAAAATATGGCCCACGTTGATAAGAATCTCGTAAAGAAGTCCCAGGTACTTTCTGTGTACCAGCTCATTTTGTTGAATTCCACCAGGTTTTCTAAACCTGGTTGTGTATGTTTAGGCATATGGTGTAAGTAACTTGTCATCATTTACCAAGCAGCAAATGTATCTACATTTCTTTTGGGGAAAAAAAAAATCCAAGACCCTATTCTTGGTTCTGTTACTGAAACTACAATTTTCCTATTTTAGAGCTGAGATACTAAAGCTGAGTAGAAATATGAATTTCACTTTCAATAAAATTGGTAGATGGTAAAACTCAAATGAAAACAGAGCTTTGGAAATCATGCTGCCTTTTCTATCAGCATTGACAAATACTGCTTCATTTCCCGAAATTCCATTTGTAGAAAATGTAGACATTATTAAAAATGCAGATATTATTAAAGATGCAGATAGTTATCAGGAGCCAGTATGTTTTCTTGTGGTTGCCAGGATGATTTAAGGACAGGTGCGCAGAGCACATTAGCCCTTTGATAGAAGAAAACAAAGAAGAAGAAGACATGAAATGCGCCAAAGCATTTAGGAAAAATTAACAATCTCCCTGGAGAATCAACAGTAACCTCTTTGTGAGAAAAAAAAAAAAAGAACTGTGCAAATATGGTCGCACATCTTTTTCACAACCTGACTTCCTGCTTTTTGCTGTTTCTCTTCTGTCTGTAGTTCTTCTTTTCAAAATAACAACACAATAAACACAGTAATGACAACAAGAGAAACTTTGACTTAGTCCTCTTGACTCCCTAGCTAAAGAGGGGCTTTTTAACCAGCATCCATAAAACTTTATATGTATGTTTTTAATGATTTATTTGGTATGTGTGTACGTGTGCGTGTGCACACTTGCGTGTGTGCCTATGTGTGGCAAGTTTATTGAAGATCACAGGGAAACAGCAGGAACAGACAGAAGGACCAAGTGTGGTAGAGGGGAGGAACTAGTGTTTTTTTAATTAGGTTCATAACATCCATAACTATACAAAGTATTTATAACATACTCCCCTCAGAGAAGCTAAATGGCCAACAAAACAAAACCCAGAAGAAACACAAGGCATCCTCTTAGCTGATCTTTCTTTACTGTCATTTTGTTTCAGTTGGACTTCTTATCAAGGCTAATAATAAGATTATTTAACATCGTATCTTCTGGTCAGAGTAGAGGTGGATCTGCCTGTTACTCTGAATATTGTGTAGAGAGGAAACCATTGCAACACCGTGCTTTCCGCTGTAATTCACACTCATTACCTTCCCTCCAAAATCTTTTGTCCACCACCATTTTCAAGATTTCTGTCATGACTGTCATTCTTTTAGTCTCCCTCACTTGAGATCTAATTTGTCTAGGAACTGTTTCTGATCTTTCTCTCTCAACTGTGTAATTGGTGGGCAATCTTCTTAGGTTACCTTCAGAAGTTTCTTAGAATAACTCTTACTTTTCCCTTATTAAAAAAAAGCAGCCTCATCCATCATTGGCGGGTTTAACCAGTAGATGAACATTCAAAATACATGAGGAACATTTAAAATATACTGAAACTTAGACCGTAGATGCAGAAATTTCCATGTCAGTGCTCTGGGACTAAGCCAGGACACATGTATTTTGAAAAATCCCTTTAAGGTACAGTCAGTGCTAGGGGTCACTTTTCTACCCCATCTTATTTAACTATTCTTTTACTTTCAAAACCTTCTGGTTCCTAACCTTGTATCTACTCTTTCTACTCTTTGCCTTATACTGCATTATTTTCCTTTCCCCCTAGATTAATCTCTGTCTTTTAATGTTCTCTCAACTTCTTTTGACTAGGAAATTGTTTTGCCTTCAATTTGGGGTGGTTTCAATTGCTCTATGGACCATTAAGGACTCCACAGAACCCTAATGGAACCTCTGATTTGGGGAGTATGAAGAGAGGGTTCTCAGGCATCTCTGTCCTATTCTTACAAACAGAGTCCTCAAAGATAAAGTGTAAAGATCGCCTAGAGTGAAATAAGTCTATTAGCAGCATGGAGAGATCTAGAATTCTAAACTCCTCCTCAACCCCTTTTCCAAGTCTAGAATGCTGCCTGTTCCCAGAATTATGAAAATAGATGCTGATGTTAGTGCTAAACCTTTGCTGTTTTCTCTTTACATGCTTGCTCTGCTCTGCAGTTTGGCCTTCCTCTGTTTGAAGCATCTTCAGGAGGTTTATCTGTGTCTTCTGGAAAACCAGATGTGACTGAGAGATTTGGCTGGTCCAACTTGGCATGACTTGTTGACAGCAGCCCTGGGTACTACAGGACTTATTAGTCCTGTAGAGACTAGTCCACTAGGGCTTTGATGTCATGCCTAGTGACCTAAAAATGTCATATCTGCATTACTCTTTGAATCTGTCTATAATTCCTTATTTAAACACTTACCTATAGGACCTGCCCTTTGGGTTATCCAAATAGTATTCAGCTGTGATTCAAGTAAAAACAAATGGTCCTACCCAACTTCAAATATCATCCCTACCCACCCCTCCATATTACCTGCAGTTCTCAGTTTTGATCACTCTTCCTGGTAATGGGTCAATCTCTATTGTGTAAAATGAGTGTATCATATCTCAAAATCATAATATTAAGGCTAATGAGGATTTAGTTCTGCAGTACAAGTGCCTGCATGGCAAGTACAAAGTCAGGAGCTCAATCCCTGGTCCCCCCCCAAAAATCATAATATTACATTTTCAGCATTTATAAAAACCTTAAAGCAAATTTTACTTCTTAAAATCATCATCTGAGAAAGACAAAATCCTGAAGGAATAAGAAATGAGAATATATGGGTAAAGCATGATTCAAGAGATTGGTGAAGGAAGACACAGGGTAAAAACCAGGAGTTTAGGTGCAGCATTCAGGGACAAGCTGGGACAGTGAGAGGCAAGAGTGAAGTACGGCATGCCAAGGAGTTCGTCTGTGCTGCTCCGTTCCCAGTTCTGACAAATTTAGCGTGTTTCCTCCCAGAATGCTTATTCAGCTCATTCTATTGATAGATTTTACATGGCTTTGGCCAATATCCAGAAATTCTTGGAATCAGTAACAGCATCAACTATAGCTAACATAATTACTGCAGGATTACTGTGTGTGTGTGTCTCTCCCAGCATTTAACTTCCACATGCTTATTTTCCACCCTTGCAGATAGATGTCATTATTATTCCTGTTCCACAGATGAGGTAACAGAGACCCCAAATCTAAAGAACTCCTAAGATCATCCTACAAAGAGTGGGAATAAGTTTCCAATCCACACAACCTCTCTCTCAACCTATCTTATTAACTGTGTAATCTACTGTCCCTGTGTCCCAGCATTTGCACCTAAGTAGTGGAGTGAATGAATCTTCACACGGAGACACTCTCATTGCATACCAGTCCACTAGAATATCTCCTGGCTAGACTGGAATTTTTTTTAAGAACACCAGACTTCTACAGTCATCAAGATTCTAGAGGTGTAGCAAAAATTACTTAGTTCCAGATCTTGAATTTGTTACAGTCTGTTGTCTCAATAACAATCTGCATTCATTTAATAGAAAATGCCAATCTGACCATGGCAGTTGAGTATAAACATCACAAATGTTGGGCAAAATCCCTGCCCAGCTGTTATTGTCCCACACTGAAAGGGAGAATTCAAATAAAATTACTCTTTGCATCTGTAAAAAGTCATCTGAAACAAAAATGGCTTAATATGTCTCCTTTGACTATGTGATCAAACCCTGCCAGTGTTCAGGGAACATCAAAGACGAGCCAGAAATCTTGGATTTAGGAATCACTGCCTCCACCTTTCATTAATTTTGTGAGGGACTCTCAAGGAGTTTTTAGATGTCTAACAAATCCTCCCAGATTGCAGGAGATTTGCAAATGACAGGCTCTGTATTAATGTAAAAATGTTTTATAACTTGAAGAAAGGCTTGTTCAACGCCTCCCCACACCCTAAGTATGGACCTAATTCTAGAAGGATGGCATTTTGGGGGGCTATGGAGAATAACATGTTTGAGGCTGGTTCTGTTGGACCTCAGCTTCTTGATGATTCTGTGGGAGCTGAGGGGATAGAAATAGAATCACCTAAGGAAGAGAGATGGGAAAGCCCAAGGGGCGGAGGGGAAGTTTACACGACTTGTGAGCTATGGGGCCTCCATCTTTGAAGTTCCTTCCTTCTAGCAATTAGCTAATTCTCATAAATTAAAGTATTTCTCTCTAACATGCCATGAATGAATGTGAAACAGTTCAAACAAACAAAAAGATACTCATTTTTTTCCCCAGAAAATTTCTCTACTGTTTTTCTTCAGTTTTCCCGCGAGAAATGCCTCACCTGCTCCCTTCACAGATTTCACAGCTTTCATTTCCATGGAAGGCATAAAGGGATGGTAATGCATTGCAGCAGGGATCCCCATTTTTTCTTTTTTTGGTCAAGAGAAGCTGCTGTTTATTTTTTCTGAAGCTTTAAGGTCAAGGATGAGGGTGAAGAGTTTGGTCACAAATCGTTCTTCTCCTAAGAAGCTATCAATTCTTGAGCCAGTCTCGAGCAGCCTTCAAGATCCACCCACATGACCAGGTGAGAACTCTCTGCCAAGGTTTGTGCCCTTTGATGAGAAATAGAAAGTCTTTTTGAAAAAAAGCAATTACTCGCTGTTTCACTTTCCAGAAGATGTTCTGAGCACCACGAACGTCATTTGCCATCAGAGGCAGTCACGGTGATAAAAGTAACATGGTCAGCCTCTGGAAATTCTTTCTTCTTAGCTTCGTGCTATCCCTGTGTGTACTCAGGATCAAGTTGTATGCAAATGCCATTGTTGCCCTAAGCAGTCTCCAGGCCTGCCATCCTGACTAGATGGAATATTCAGCCAGGTTTTTACCCCTTGAAGTGCTCCAACCTGTAAGATAAGAATGTCTTTGGAAATAAACCCGTTCATATTTCTTTAGTTTTCAGGGAGCAAACTGAGTTTCAAAACTAGGATTCTGCTCTGGGCTGGAGAACATGTAATGTGAGGATAGAAACAGTGATCTGTGTTAGGTGTTCGTGCTGGGATGCTCCCTGTGAATGTCTTAGGCAGGACCCATGGACATCAAAACTTGATCCACAGAATTGTAGCTTGGAGAGTTGGAAAAAATTTCAAAGGGTCATTTGCTCCAGTACAGACTTGGATAGAATCTTGGCAAAAGCAAACTCCTTTTACTGATGACACAATGGGGATCCCAGTTAACAAAGACTATGCCGTCACCTTATGATAGTAGAAGGCAGGAAACTGGGTCCCTACTTTCCCACTGCTGGACTATTTTGTAAATCCTTAAGAAAGCAGGATGCCAACATAAAAAGGCTTTCTCATGAGTATGAGGTATTTTCAGGGGAGAAAAAGTGAAATAGTAATGCAACATAGGAAGCCCTGTACTATTAAGATCTTCTGATATCCTACCTAATTTGAATTCCTTAGGAATCTAAGCCAAACAGTCCCAGGAATGCCCTGTAAACATTCAGCATCCAGCACTTATAAACTGATGGTATAGGAGTCTGTCTCTAGAGAAAAACATGCATGTCTTACCTAGTTTTGTCACCTTTATCATAGGTTGTCCTCTATTAACGTCTCCTCCCTTCCTTCTCCCATTTGCTTCATGGTTTATCACCTTGACTCAGTTATTGTGCAATTGCCTGAGTCTTTCTGCCATAGTTGAATGTTTCCTGAGAGGTCAGATAGGTAGCACTCCTTGAGTCAGCTGGCATCTCCTTGAGATTCCCGGCCCTTATCTCCCAAACCCTGCTTGAAGACAGCAGTCTATACCAGACAATGACAGGTCGTGAAGAATTTTTCTGATTGTAGTTATTATAGTTATAAGGTTCCATAGCAATACACAAACTGATTTAACTATTACTGTAATAAAAACAGCATTTAGGAAAGTCATAAGAAAATGGGAGAAAGAGAAAAGGAAAGAATCCGGTAATGAGGTTAGTTTGTGGAGTTCCTATTTAGTGTGAGGTTTTTAAAAATTTATTATTTATTTATTTATTTCCGTGTTTATTTATTTTCAGTACCTGGGATTGAACTCAAGACCTTGTGCTAGTCAAGCAGGTGCTTATGCCACTGAGCTAAATCCCTGGCCTAGAGTGAGCTTTTGTCATCACTACATATTAAACCATATTAAACTACATGTATAGTTGAAATGCAAGGTCTGCATTTGACATATGAATTTTGAATTACCATAGAAAAAGCAACAATATTCTGCAGTTGTATATAATTCCCCTTCCTGTACAGATCAGTGTGGACAAAGGGGTCCAGTGGATGCTAAGATGAGATGCCCATATTTTACAGAACTAAATGAATGTAGGAAATAAGACAAACAGGATTGGCCACAGACATCTTTCTTAACCTCTGTAGCTAATGTTCCTTCATTTGCTTTGTGTGAAAGGAGAGTTCATTTTACATAAATGTCATTATCTAATGTAATGAATTTGTATGGTTCAATGTAAGTATGAATTTGTTTTATATACTTCTATTTTTTATATATGTCTGTGTAACTGATTACTCAAAGATTCAATGGCTTAAAAAAAAAACTGACAGTTATTTTCTTCTAGTTTCTGAGGTTCAGAAAGCTAGATGTCCCTTACTGTGGCTGCAGTGGCTCAAGGACTTCTTTGGTGGCTACAGTCAAATGTCAGTCAGGATGACCAGATGCACTACTTGAAGACTGATAAGTAACTGGAGACTTTGGTTCCAGAACGCTCACAGGTGATTGGTTTGAGTCACAGTTGCTCACCAGTGTTGTCTGGAAGTTTGTCCCTGTTCTAAATGGCATCTCCACAGAGCTGTTGTGTGGCCCCAACACAGGGAAGTTTCGATCTCTCAAAGCGATTGGTCTAAGGAGCAAAAAGAGAAAGTGGGGGGACAGAGAAGAAGCCATAGTCTTTTTTTTTGAGAGAGAGAGAGGGAGAGAGAGATAACTTTTAAATTGTGATAAAATATACATAAAATTTACCATTAAAAGCACTTTTAAGTGTACATTCAGTGGCACTGAGTACACTCCAGTTATGCAACTGTCACCTCTATTTCCTAACCTTTAGTCATTCCAAGTAGAAAGCTCTGTATCCATTAAACAATAGCTGTCCATCCATTCAACTCCTGATTCCTGATAACTTCTGTTTCCCACCCTGATGAATTTGCCTATTCTAGATCCTTCACATGGAGAGGCACAGATAGTCATTTTATACCTGACTTGTTTCCCACAGTAGAATATCTTCGAGTTTCACCTGTCTTGTTGCATGTGTCATAACATCATTCTTGATCAAGGTTGAACAATGTTCCACTACAGGTATCCACCACACACTGCTTACCTCCTTATACATAGATGGACACTTAGGTTGTTTTCACTTTCACAGCAATCTTTTTATAACCGGGTGTGAAAGTCATGTCACCGTCTGCTGTAGACTTCACAGAAAGCAAATTTCTAAGTCCAGCCACATCCAAGGGAGAGGAAAGGAGCCAAATCATTTGTAGACACACAGAATGCTAAAAAAAAACAGATAACTAACTTTAGTAATCACACACCTTGCTTTTCTACAGTTTGGACTCTGTCATTATCACTAATTCTAGTGATGGATTTTTTTATAAAATTGTAAGTTTTCAACTCTTTTTAGGAAACTGTACATGGAGTATTTCAAACTAGAGTACAATGCTAACAAAGGAGAAACCAGAAAAACAGCATGCTTTATAAGCATTGCCCTAACCAGGCTTATTTTGGTACATCAAACATTATGAATATAAATGTGATTTCTGTGCTTCTCTTAGACTGAGGTTGCCAGCAGGAAGAAAGTAGGCAAGTTTCAGTTCTCTGGTGTATAAGCAGATAATATTTCAGTGTGGAGTGACTAACATATGTGTCTAGAGTGTGTTCAGAACTGTTCCTCTGTAATTGACCTTCGTACATAGCTGATGGGAAGCCTCTGACAAAAATAACCACAGAAAAAGAATGATCTTTCTAACTATTATCCTTTTCATTAATTCTGTAACCACTCTTTTTTCTTTCCAGACTAGCATCCCCCAACTGAGCTCTTTTGTCTTTTTAATTTATTATACTAGTTCAATTTTCTATTCTGTGAATGAATGAAAGGAATTTTTGGAAGTCGTTTGGAAAGATGAAGGCAAGGGAAGATTTTTTTTAAGAGCAATTACCTCATGCCAGTTACACCAGGAAACAGGGCAGGTGCCGTTCCCAGGGTGGCTTTCTCCATTTTTCTTCATTACTGTAATGACGGCTGCTCTCCTCCTTACCTGACACATTCCTCTTCATTACCAGCTGTGGTGATGGGGTGATGATGAGGGCCATTTATAGCCAGCATCCTGTGAAGTGTCCACTGGATGAGCAATAATTATTCAAACAGATCTGTGGAGGCAAAAACAATGAAAGGAAGGCGAGTGGTTAGTTAAAGTGAGGTGACTGTGTCACGAGAAGGCAGGGAGGTAATTTCCTTCGAAGAATGAGAGGGGCCTCATGTCCTTCAGTGCCAGACTGGAATAGGCCAGGTCCTCAAGCATGTTCTCAGAACAACTGGATGGAAAACAGGCTTATTTAAATCATCAAATGTTTAAGCAACCAAATGTGTGTGTATATGTATATAGACAAGCACATCCTGTTGGTTCTATTTTTCTGGTGAACTCTGTCTGACACACAGAAATGTAGAGACATAAATAAGTAGGAGAGAGATAGAGAGATGGAGAAAGAGTATTGTAGTCAGGGTTTTCAAGGGCATGTATTTAACACAGGATGCATGATTTATAGGATTGTTTTATAACATTCACCCAAGCAGTCACATGCAGAAGAGTTCAGGTGATCTGTCCACACACTAGAGACTCAAAGAATCCAGCTGAGGGCCTGGATCCCATAGCAATGTTCTCTACAATTCCAGTTGGAGGCCCAGAGCCCACGACAATGTCTCATGCAAGTCTGTACCAAGGATTTCCATTGGAAAGACCCAAAGACCAGTGGTGGAAGCTAGAAAGTCTGTGGCAGCAGGATGAAGGATCTGTGCCAGCAGGCTGAGCGATCTGCACAGGAAGCGATGCTCAAGGTAAGGACCAGAGCTCCCCTGAAAAGAACCGCAGCCATTTTCAATGACGTAAGGACCTGAGCTCCTCCAGCAATAAGAATAGCTGAATTTCTGTCAGGAAAGCCAGCAGGACACCCTTCTCCAGGAGAACCAATAGCACCATGCCAATTCAGTTCAGCTGGGCATTACAAGTTGACCATTAATCCACCTCAGAGAGAATTTTAAGGAAGTGGCCCAGTCAGAAGCTTGGGGAGTATGGAATCTGATGAGGAGGCTGGATACTGGGGTGGTGGTGGTGGTGGTAGTTGTGGTTCCAGACCAAAGGCAGCCCACTGACAGAATTCATTTTTTCTTGAGAGGGGTCAGTATTTGTCCTAATCAGACCTTCAACTGATCCAGTGTTTCTCAAATGCATAATGGAAATTAATCTGCTTTACTAAAATTCTACCAAATTCAAATGTTAACCTATGCAAAAAAGACCTTCACAAAATCATCTGTAATTTTATTTGATCAAATATCCAGGCGCTGCAGGTTAGCCAACAGTGACACCGGAAATTAGCCATCGTCCTGGTTAGTTATCTTTCTTCCCATCTCTCAGTCTAGACTAACAAGGCACAAAGACCTTGTGACCTGTGAAGATGCTAAGCTGAGATTTTACCTGATGATAAGTCTCTGAATTGGTCTATTGAGATTTTTTTGAAGGTGTGACCAGTGGTGCTAGAACCCAGAAGCTCTAGCCAGGAATGGAGTCCTGCCTCCCACATAGCACCCTTCAGATACTTGAATTTGGGGGAATCATGGTTCCAAGAGAAGGAGAGAGCTATAAGTGGATTTGGAGGAGCTGCATAGCATAGATATAATTGGAAAGTAATGGGGACTTATTAATTAAAGAGTGCTTTTTATTATAACTAATTGGTACTTTGGTCTGACTTTATAACTAACAGTGGCTGTGATAATTGTTCCACAGATCCCTTGCCCAACTCAAAAAGCTGTTGAAACAGGCTGCAGAAGCCCCAAGAGGGACAAGTAGAAGCAAGTCCGCTTCCCAGAGATAGACTCATGGATAGGATTTTAGTTAACCCCTGCTGGCCTGGAGCATTTGGAAAAAAAACAAAAGTCTTGGGAAAAGATTTCCACTCAAGGGTCTCTGTCATTTGCCAGACTCTGACGGTGTATACAACCTGGTAAGAATGATAGAGGCTGTGTTCCAGCACAGCAGGCTTTGAATATGAGACAGAGAGACGAAAGGGGTACAATACAAAAGCAGCAGGTAGGAATGGATGTATCACACAGGGAAAGGATGTTAGGGGAATATCGAGGTGTATTAATTCTCGCCAGGTCCCCCAGCCTCAGTAGCTTTAGTGAAAGCAGAGATATGCTCTTGAATTAGACCCAAGTTTCTAACAAGTGCCATAGCACCATCTGCTTAGGCATAGGAGGTGGGAAAGACAAACCTGCGTGCTATCTGATGATGCTTCTTCCATAATCTCAGTTTCCTCAGGAACTCGCACAAGTTGTCATGTGTGGACAAGCTTTGGGAATCTTATGTGTCCCAAGCAATGCTTCTGTAGGGCTGGGCTACCCCAAGGACATGGTGGCATTTGTTCAGAGGCTTTTGGAATAGTTAATGCTTTTCTATGGCAAAAAAAAAAAAGTCTGTACTTTTCTGTTGCAAAAAAGCAACAAAAGCAACAGCTACTTGGATCCTGGAAAATTCTTCCTATTGCTCAGGTCTGGAGAGGCTTTGGAAGTTTCTGACTATAAGCAACATATTAGAATTGTCTACAGCAAATCGTTCACCGTTAAGAAAAGGCATGATCGTGCATAGTCACGGTTATCTCATGGTTATCTCACTGCAATTTCAAAATGGCAAGGACAAATACGAAGTAAAAATTATGAATCCTCCCTGTCTCTAAGAAAGCCCATGGGCTTCCTTAAGTAATAAAGAACCTGCTTTAGCAGCTTTCTGTGTCCCAAAACAAATTTCCCAAGCCCCTGAGCAGGAAGTGTGTTATGATGATTCCTGCTATCCAAACCCAGCCATCTTGAGGTTAACATGACTTTGTCCTAACTTGACACCAGACATCCATTTGGAAAATCCAGTTGACCTGACTGCACCACACCTCTTCCCAGTGACCCTGGGTAACCTTTCTAGTCTCATGAATTCAGCTATCATTGGTAGACTGCTAACCTCCATAGCTATACACACCACACACAGAGAGACTCACATTCACTTCTCAACCTAGATGTAAAACAGAAACCCCAGATAACATGCACAAGACAGAGCAACACATCTTAGCCCTGATTTTCTTTTCTCTTCAATTTTCTAGCTTGATGACTGATACCACACTTTAACAGCTACCAGAAACGCTCACCTCTTGGTTTTCCAGGTCTGCCCACACTCGCACACCTGTGCAATCTATGACCAAGTTGGGCAATTTTATATTCTAAATGCATCTCTTTCCTTTAATTCCTACTCTTAGCCATAATACAAGGGCCCAGAATCATCCTGATTTGCTTATCGCCGACTTCTCTAACTCCTTCCTTAACAAGTTACACTGGGTGGACATGACGACTTGAATAATGATCTAAAATGCTGAAATCTTTTAAAACTCCTCATCATTTAGAGATCTAAGCACTGCACTAATTATCCAAATGCTCTGTGGTTTCTATCTCTATGATTACCTCTCAAGCCTCCCTCCTTCCCTTTGTACTCTTGTAATACCCTTTTAATTCCCCACCTGGGCTTCCAGCCCCATCCTCTGCGGGTCCTGCAGTGAGAAACATTCATACCACCCTTCTGCACAGGCTAATAACCTCTGACTCATCTTTTAATACACATCCAAAGCATTATCTTTTCCGGAAAGCCTCTTGAGAACTCCCAAAATGGAACAAGTACCATTCCCCTCTCTTACGCCCAGTAACATTCTGTAAATATCTCTGTTATTATCTCTTTTGTCTGTTTTTCCCACTAGATTACAAGGCCTTCTTTTTTTTCACATTTGCCCTCAAAGCACTGAGAGTTGAACCACAATAGGCCTCCAATTTTATTTTGCATTCAGTTTGTATGTCTTTATGTTCTGGGGCCCCTTTTACAAAATAGTAATTCTATCAACAAATTTCTTCAATTTGCTAAGATGCTATACAGTAGCTCCAAAAATTTAAGCTCTTGAATTATCTTCTTCAAAGTCACAGATCTTATCTGCAAACCACACCTGCTTCTACAAAGCCAGGAAACTTCAGGAAAAGTGAGTTGTGGATCCAGTGTCTCTCACTAAGGTCCCTGTGTCCAGTATGTCTGACATCATGAGCTGCCTTTTCAGCTTCAGAAACAAGGCTCCACAGACAACCATGAGGATACTGCGCAGCCCAGATTTAGCTAGCAAAATAGCATCACTAGAGTACAGGGAAATCTCAGTATGTTAACTGAGGCATGTCCATTTCTCCATCTGCATTTATTCATCTGCTAGGGACTGAAGTTCCCCTGCTGCCTCATTTTCACATTGCTTTACATTTGCTGTCAGGAGTGTTTGGTGTCTTCTCCTGGGTGATCCTTACCTGTACCCATGAGACCCTCTGTGACATGGCTGGAGGTCTGTATGCTTCCCACTCCCACTGTCTGTCCTGAATTTAGTGCATGTCAGTGAGAGGAAGGTGGGTAATTATTACTGTTATATCTCAATTTATGTTCAGTACCTGGCATTTGCTAAATGCTCAAAAATGTCAATAGAATGCTAAACAAGCTGAATGAATCTCAAAAACCTATAAAAATGAAAATAAAGCCAGGTGTGGTGGTCCATTCCTATAATCCTTGCACTCTGGAAGTCTGAACCAGGAAGATCACAAGTTCCAGCCCAATCTAGGCAAACTAACAATTTACCAGTACCTTATCTCAGAATAGAAAAGTAGACTAAAATAAAATAAAAGGAAACTGGGGATGTAACTCAGTGTGAAAGCCCTGAGTTCAATAACCTGTATCAAAAAGAAAAAAAAAAAGGAAAGAAAGAAAAGAAAAAGAAAGAAAGAATAAGAAAGAAAGAGAAAAGGGAAGACGGAAGAAAATTGTATCTACTTAATAACAAAATGGGAACCGAGTTAACCATAATAAGCACTGTTATCTTCAGTGCCTATTGTGTGCAGCTTTGACTAGTCACAATAATTACACATAATGCCCTCAAAAGGTGCATTTAATTTTTTGGCAAATCTCAAAAGGAAACCACAGTCAAGCTTTTGTTAAAAATGGACAAACTGACTAATAGCAATTTCTCAGTGCTTCATTAGTATATGTCTGTGAAACACAATAAATGCATTCATCATGGTGAACTGGTACACATACATATTAATATGTATTTAAATCAGGAATGGATATGGCTGGATAAATAGACGACTATATCCAAATAATAAAAGATTATTCAGTGGTTTTAAAAAATGAGTTCTCCACTGCTCCACTGTTGGTGGGAGTGTAGACTGGTGCAGCCACTATGGAAATCCATATGGAGAATTCTCAGAAGACTAGAATTGGAAGTTCTATTCAATCAGCTATTCCCCTCCTGGGTGTTTTCCCAGAAAAACTAAAATGGTCATGTCACAGTGACATATGAGCAACCATGTTTATGGCAGCACAATTTGTAATAGCTAAATCTTGGAAACAACCAAAATGCCCATCAACTGCAGAATGGATGAAAAAGATGTGATATTTTTATACAAGGGAATTTTACTCAGTTATAAAAATGGATGACCTTGAGGCTTTCATAGGTAAAAGGAGACAACTTGAGACTATTGTCATAAGTGAAATAAATAAGAATCATTTATAAACATCACATTGTGTCTCCAGTGTAAAAAGTAATAAGAACAGTAGGAGTAATAAAACCCAAAATGTGTAATTGCTACTGTAAAATAGGGACAGAAAGTGCTCTGAAGTATATAACTGCATGCATGTTTAAGTGTGTAGGATTGATGACCATATTTCTAAGTTTTTGTTGGATCCTTGAACAGAACTGTTTGCACTCTCACTGTTTGAATGTCCACTTTTTATGCTTTAGCTTTGTAACTTGAACAACCATTCCTAAGATGACAATACATAATTTATCAACTGGTAGTTTCTTAGTGTTTATTTTTTTGAAATTCTGTATTATTTCTATCCTTTTTTCTGTTTTGCTTTTTTTCTATTTAAATAAAATTTTAATAAAATGAGTTCTCAAGCCATAGAAAGACATAGAGTTTGCATAAACGCATGTTGGTAAGTGAAAAGCCAGTGTGAAAGGGTGCACACAGAAATCCCAACTCCATGGCATTCTGGAAAATGCCATGTATGGACATCACTGTCCAGAATAAAATGATCAGTGGTTGTCAAGGGTTAGGAGAATAAATGAGGAAGAAATGAAGGGTGACCATAGGGGATTTTTAGGGTAGTAAAACTGCTCTGCTCGATGTTATAATGTGAGTGTATGAAGTTCTGCTTTTTCAGAGCTTAAAATTACAACACAGAGGGTGAACACTGTGAACTTCAGTTAATAATAACATATTTTTATTGGCCCATCAGTTGTGACAAATTCACTGCACCAATGCAAGATGTCAGTGTTGGGGGAGGGACAGGGCTGCAAAACAAGGGCTGTCCCAGAATGCTGTACTTTCTGCCCTTTTTCCTGTAAACCTAAATCTGCTCCAAAAATATGTTATTGATTTAAAAAACAAACACAATCAGCAATAGTCTGACTTCTTTAGGTGATTCTCAGGCAGTCTCACTTTGCAATGTCAGATGAAACATTCCAGTTTCCATCACCAGCATAATAACAAGAGGTCACATTTATGGAGCACTTAAGTGGCCCGCCACTTGTCAAAGTGCCTCCTAGATATTAATCCTTCTAATTCCTTCTTAGGATATTTTTGCAGAAAGGGACTACTAAGCACAACACCCTTCCCAAAGGTAACTAATTTTATTTTTAGATACTAATAACATTGCAAAGTTCTGCTGCATCTGAAATGCCCAATTGTGCTTTACAAAGCTCACACGATTTGTTCTCACCTCAGATCACCATTTTTTTGAAAAGTTACTTTTTCAGCTTAATCATCTCAAGTTCTTTCTGCTATTCACCTGATGTGACTTGCTTCCTGTTTCCTATCTTTCTCCCTCACTGAGGCCATTCTAATTCCTCAGTATGTTCCTCTTATTGTGTGCATTTGGATTTCTGCTGGGTAATATTTCTCCACATTATGTTCCTGCAAAAGAGAGAGGTGTTTGTTTCTAGAAAATGTCAAAAATTTGAGTCTGAAATTAGCTCTCTCCAATAAGACATCAGAAAGGAGTTATATAAATAGTAAAACTTAAGCCACCTCCATATTTGTGTTCAATCAGTATAAACACAGAACTTTCCAGAAAGAGAAATAAAGAAAGAATTTTATTACAAATTCCTCTTGCACCATACCTTAAAGCAGGGCTCCCACTAGTTGGTGGCCTGATAGGAAATGGGCTGCACACCACAAAGAGAGCAGCAACTGGGCAACAAGAAGAAACAAAGCTTCCTCTGCATTTACAGTGCTCAGCATGGGTCCCATGACCACCTGAACTTCACCTCCTATCAGGTCAGCACCAGTGCATTAGATTCTCATAGGAGTTCGAACCCTACTGTGAGCTGTGCCTGAAGAATTTAGGTAGAGCATCTCTTACGAGAATCTAATGCCCGATTATCTGAGGTGGAGCTGAGGCAGTGATGTTAGTGTTGGGGAATGTAAATATTATGTAGTGGAAACATATACTAATAATAAGAAGAAACTAAAACAAAACCTCTCCCTTATGCATGGGAAAAAATTGTCTTCCACAAGACCAGTGCCAAAAAAAGGTTGGGAAATACTATTTTAATGGGACTTGCCTCCTGAAAATAACAGGATATAGTACGGTAATCATCCTTAATTTCCTATTAACTTAATCTAAAGCTCTGTATAGCCTACACTGGTTTACCATGACTGATCGTAATTGAATCTGGTTTGTGGGATCGCTGTTTGTATTGATAGATTTTATACAAAGCTGTTGTGATTGATAGTATCAAGTCTGAGAGTAAAGGCAATTGCACTTAAGATGACAAGATCCACTAGAATATCCACTATGGTTTGATTATTACCTGCCTTTGAAGTTTTATGCTGTCTACAATGTTTTATTTTTACTAATATTGTTATTTACTGCTTTACTCAATTATACTGCTATATTCAATTATGCCTGATGATATAGATATTCTATTGAAGATAATAAGAAACAACACAGTAATCATTGTAGATCACCTTGAACTGTGGTTTTATATGACTTTTTGTTTTCATGTTTTTATAGGAATTTGTTTTGTTTTGTCTTGCTAAGTTTTGTTCTTCCCTCTAATACAGAAAGTATAGAAATACATGCAGAGATTCATGCATGCGTAGCTGTTTACACTCTCACTGTTTGACTATCTACTTTGCATGCTTTAATTTTGTAACTTGAGCAACTATTTCTAAGGGGAAAATATGTAATTTATTAACTAGTGATTTCTTATTGTTTATCTTTTTTTTGGAATTCTGTATTATCTCTAACCTTTACATGCTTTTGTCTTTAAATAAAAAATAAAAAAAAATTGCAATACTCTAAAAAAATTTTTTAGAAATTTTAAAAAATTAAGGGACTTGCCACCATTATCTCTAAGAAATTCCTGCCACATTTTAGTCATTCTACTGCTAACAGTCCCCAAACTAAAACCAAAGCTTCAGAATGGACCTCTGAACTGTGAATATGGGTACAAATATTATTTTTTATCCTAGCTACAGAATGAGAGTGTTTTCCAAAAGGTGGCTCATAGACCAAACCTTTTTTAAAAGGTGCATTTCTGGGTCTGACTTTTAGAGAAGTATCTGGGACAATTACAGAAAATGATAAATTTGTGTGTGTGTGTGTGTGTGTGTGTGTGTGCGTTTCATGTGATTTCAAAGCATACTTGAATTTAGAAATCTTTAATCCTTTTATACAGCCAAAAACTTCATTAGAATTTTTAAAACTGTTTATATATTATCTCAGATTGGTCACAGTTAGTAATATCTGCCTTTTCCCTGTAAATTCAACTAAACCAGTTTTCTGTCAACCTGTACTGGACCTATGGGACTTCTGTTGCTGTGAATCTAAACTCAGATCTTTATCTCCTCTTGATTTTATCTGCTAATTTTGGATACTATTTCTAGACTTTTCATTCATTATAAATCCAAAGTCTACCATAATAAGACTTTAGGTAATCTGTATATACAAAGTTAATCATTAAATCCCTATACCTAAAAAGTTCTCATCTAAATTTCTGATCAAAAATGATGAGAAATTGTTTTTTTTCCATTATAATCCATTTATTTTAGTGTATGGTCTTTTAAAACTGTAAATTAGATCACACCATGCTCCAAACCAAAATCTGCCGTGAATTCCCTCACACTCACTGTGCCTTCGATACTGTACTGACCTGGCCTCCCAGGCTTCTGCCTCTTCTGCTTTCATTCTTCCACCAGCATGCTGGGCACCTCCCAGTTCCAGGCCTTCGTAGACCTGCTGGTTTTTTGGCCTAGAATTCTCACCTATGGGATCCACTCATGCTTGCTTCTGTCTTAATGGTCAGGTCTCTAGTATCAGCACCTCAGAAAGGCGAACCGTCTCACTTGACATAATGCACAGGCTTTATTTTTATTGGACATCTGTAATTATCTTCATTTGTTTAGTTGTTAAGTTTCATGATAGCAAAATATCACCTTATTGCTGCATTCTCAATATATAGAAGAGTTCCTGGATTATAGGAGGTGCCTGATAAACATCTTTGAATGAATGAAAAAATTGAAAATTATTTTGGTTTATTTGTTTCCATTAACTGGCCTCCTTCACTATGTTTTTCATTTATCTACCATTTCTCCTTATGTGTCCATGTCACCCACAGGCACAGAAAGGAAGACTTTAGCAAATTTTACTCTTGATGCTGACATTCATGTGTCACATAGCAATGATATTTTTCCTAATATATTTGTGTCACTCCAAGAAAGAAAGCAGGTTAACAGATGGCTTCTTAGCGAACCCATATTGATTCCTCTTGATTATCTTTGAACCTTCTGATTCAGAATTTCTCAGGAGTTTATATTAGGTACACTAGTTTTTAGACTTGATTTTTTCTGCCTCAAACATCATTTTGAAAATCACTGTTTTTTGATCACTGCTCTCCTTCTATCTCATTCAGACTTACTGATTCCTAAGCCCCTACACAGGGTCCTGCATGCCCATGCATTTGGTCTTTAGTGTGATAAGGGTAGGAAAATATATGTTTGAGAGTTCATTCTAGGCTCTGTGTGATTCTTCTCAAACTGCAATGTGCATAAGAATCACCTCATTAATGTATAGATTCCAATTCCATAGGCCTGAGTTTCCACATCTCTAACAGGCTTCCAGGCAACTGCTGCTAAACAGTGGACCACACATTCTCCAAAAGTATTTAGCCATATGGTCCGGGCTTAAATCCCAACGCTATAATGGGTGATCTCTGGGCCTCAATTTTTCCAACTGAAAACTGAGGTTACGCTTTTGAGGTTTTTGTGAGAATAAACTTAGGGAGCCTGTATCAGGTGCTTAGATGTATTGCAAGGTATTGCAAAAGATAATTCATGTTTACCATGAGCATCACAACCCTGGAGTGTAATTCATGTAGACTTGAACACAAATACATTGCCACATGCTTTCTTACCATCTGCTCACCATGTAGGGCTTTACTTCCCTCTTTCAAACTGAACTCATATTTTTCATGTTTTCTAGCTTAATGCTTTTGGATGATAAAGATGAAAGCACATTGAACAGAGAAATTGTACTCGTTTTTGGCATGCGTTAACTGTGTGTCATCTACTCCAAGCAGATAGTTTGCTTTTCATGTTTTTCTTCTTGTCCTGAATATATTTTGAAATATCTTATTTCATGTTCTTGACATTTTGGTAAACTTCCATTTATTCTGACATTATTCAGTGTCAGGAGTCTGTTTAACAACAACAGAAACATTTTACCTTGGTAATCAGGAAAAGCTAAGTGATTCATCCCAGGTGGTGTGGTCTCAATGAACAAAAGCTTCTCACACGCAGGCTTCTGCTTCTCAGCTGAGGAGGCTCAGATGATAACAAGTGAGCTTCAATTACTATTCATGTGGACAGGTAGGACTGGTTGTGCAGTCCTTTATCAGTCTCCCAAGAACTCTCCACTCCTTCTTTAAAGACAGTTGAGAAGATTGAAATGGTGATGAATGAGATAATTGCTAGAGTTCAAATTACATCAATTTTGGTGAAGTTATTGCCAAATCTTAGTTTATTTGGATAAAAAACAGCTCAGAGTTGTAATGTCACTAACGTGCCTGATAAATCATGTGCTCGGTTATGTGCTATAAATATTACAGCAACAAGTCTGCACTTCTCATGAGAAAGCAATCATTAGATTAAAAGATAAATTAGAGGTGATCCACACCCAGGCCAGGGGCTGAGCACACGCAGCACCCAGGGCAAACTATGCTGTGTGAACTTACATAAGGACAGTGTTCATTTACATGCAAATAAAAAGATCATACAATTTTCCCACGTCTTTTACTTAGTCTTCTCCATAGAAGGCCAAGTAAGCCTACAGAAATACTTACTGTTTTCCCCCACATGTAGAGTGATGGTCAATTGCTTAGGCTCATACATTGTATTACCTGGTTGTATTATTTGGGTCTTCAAGGAAATGAGCCAAGATGGTGTCAAACGCAAGGATTTGGGGTGGGGCAGAGGATGACTGTGTTGGGGAAAATGGGAGTGGAAACTGCAGAAGGCTGAGCGAACCATCATCACTGAGTCATGCCTGATCTCAAGGGAAGGAGAGAAGACTGGGCTGAAGAATTCTGGACCACAAGGAAGTCAAAGAGAGGTTCCATAAGGATCTGGAATCCTTACGGCAAAGTCAGCTATTAAAAAGCCCCATATTATCCAGGAATGGACCTGTCATTACTGTTCAGTCTGGGTCTCAATGATCAGTGACTGGAGCCTTTAATCAAAAGTGCATTCACAGCAGGAAGTCGAGGAGGCACAATTTCATGGGTGCCTCATGGTTCAGAGGCTCGCTTCGCCATAACTTGCTGGGTTAGTTTTGCAAGGGACCCTTCTTCTTCTTCTTCTTCTTCTTCTTCTTCTTCTTCTTCTTCTTCTTCTTCTTCTTCTTCTTCTTCTTCTTCTTCTTCTTCTTCTCCTCCTCCTCCTTCTCCTCCTCCTCCTTCTCCTCCTCCTCCTTCTCCTCCTCCTCCTCTTCTTCTTCTTGTTTAACATGAGAGCATACTTTATAAATTATGTTATGCAAGAATACACTTACTATTATTATGATATTGATGACAATGTAGACTTGTAGCACAAAGTTATGGAAAATGGTTAATATACAAAATCAAACTATAACTACTCACTACTCATAAAAGACAAAGGGCTTAGAAATATGCATAAAAGCATGATAATCTTCCCAGTGATAAGAAGTTATGTGTATAAAATAAAGTTACTGGGATTTTTCCTTCTATTTCTGAGTCATTGAAGAAGCATTCTGTAACCTACAAGCTTCATCTTTATTATTTTTAGGAAATGAGGCCACTAACAAAGGTAGAATTGGATCAAATCCAGCCAGCTAAGAGTATTCAAGAGCATTCCTTCAAATGCTCTTGAATTCCCCTCACTTCTACAAAAATCTTTAAGTGCACTATGTGTGCTATTGGCTGTTTCGTCTTTGGAGGCCCTGCTTCTTTTAAACTTCGTTTCTTTCTCATTTGTGAAATGGTAATAGCAAGAGCACCTACTCTGTTGTGTGCATTGAGCACTTTGGCCCTGACCATAGCAGCTATTTTCTAACTCTCTCCTGTGAACTGGCCTACAGGAAGGCCAGAGATGGCTGAAATTCACAAGTGTCTACATTAAAGTGGGGCTTCCTAATCCTATTCACAGGAAGACTTTGAAATAGTTTACCTTTTGAGGTTTTGAATTTATGCCTCTATTTTTAAAATAAAACAAAGAAACTTATAAAGAATGGAAGTATAGTGGACTGAGAACAAAATAAACAGAATCCCAGGGACATGTGGTACTGTAGCAGAAAATCCAACATTTGTGACACTGAAGTGCTAGAGGGGAGGGGAAAGGTTTCAGGCGAGGAAGAAAGAAGAAAGAAAGAAAGAAAGAAAGAAAGAAAGAAAGAAAGAAAGAAAGAAAGAAAGAAAGAAAGAAAGAGAGAAAGACAGAAAGAAAGAAAGAAAGAAAGAAAGAAAGAAAGAAAGAAAGAAAGAGAGAAAGAAAGAGAAAAGATAAAAACACCCCAAATTTGGCAAAGAAACATCATCTATAGACTTGAGAAGCTGAGTTAATCCCAAATATGATAAACTCAAAGAAAAGTACATCACAGTAGAACCTGTATTATAGGCAAAGAAAAAAGTCTTGAAAGAAGTGAGAGAAAAGGAATATCTTACCTATAGGAGAAAAACAGATTCAGTGACACTACATTTCTCATCAAAATTCAGTATAGAAATGATATGATGTTTTTCAAGTGCTAAAAAAATTGTTAATATAGAATCCTAAATATAGTGAAAGTATCCTTTAGGAAGGAAAGAAAATCCAGAAATTCTCAAATGAAGAAAAACCAGGAATGTGTTCTCAGCTAACCTTTCCTAAAAGAGTTGTTACAAGAAGTTTCCTAACAGGAAGTGATAACAGATGACTGTTGTTAAGAAGGAAACATGAAAAATTTTTGCATATAACTTTTGAAAAAAGCAAAAGTATAGTTAAATGCAATAGACTTTGCTTATGTTTGATGGTCAAAGCAAAAATTATTACACTATCCTATGTGGTTCTAACTGTAAAGAAATACCTATGATAGTTTATATATTTTGAACAGGTAATAGTAATAATTAGCAAACAGTTCAGAATGGGAGAAATAAAACTTTTCTTATTCGCTGGGTGTAATGGCTCACACCTGTAATCCCAGCACTTGGGAGGCTGAGGCAGGGGGATTATTGCAAATTTGAGACCAGCCTGGGCTACAAAGTGAGCTCAAGAAGAGCCCGAACTACATAGCAAGACCTTGTTTCAAACCTCCCTCTCCACAAAAAACAAACAACAAAAAAAAACAAAGCTCAAGGCCAGCCTAACTGCGTAGTGAGATCCTGTCTCAAAAAATGACCAAAAAAGCTTCTCTTTTTGCTAGATAGTATGAATACCAAAAAAAACACACAAAAATTAGTGTATATGTATACTTGCAATAAGGAGATGAACATCAAAATTAAAAGTACAGTACTATTCATAATCAATCAAAATGACTTAGGTAATTGTTCATCATTTTTGTGTTAAAAATTACAACAGTGCTGAAGATATCGAAGAGGATCTAATTAAGTGGAGAGACATCATAGTTATGTGTTTAAGACTTGGCATAGTGAAATGAAATTGATATATGGGTTTGATGAAATTCCTATTAATGCTAGGAAGAGTTCTGTAGATATAGATGAGTTTTTTGATGCAATTTATGTGGAAAGGCAAAGAAACTAGAGAGCTAATCTGATTTTGGGAAAAAAGTTGGAAAAATTTTCCACTTGATTTTAAGCCGTGTTAAAGTAATAATAATTAAGAATACATGATATTGGCGAAGGAGCAAGACATAGATGAATGTAACAAACTGGAGAAAATAAAAATAGACCCCCACGCAGCTATGCCTCATGATTTTCCACAAAGGTACAAAAACAAAGTCAATTAAATAAAAGGCAGCATTCTCAGCAGACAATGCTGAAGCAACTGCACATCCCTAGGCAGAAATTCAACCTCCATCCAACCCCCATGCCTGACAGACATTAATTCAAAGTAGACAATAGACATGAATATAAAATAAAAAGTAAAGCTTCAGATGACACATAGGAGAAAACCTGGGACTAGGTGAACAATTGTTAGATTTAATGCCAAAAGCAAACTCCATAAAAGAAAAATCTGAATAAATCATATTTAATTGGCTCTAACCAAAGCTAAGCCTTTTGCTCTCTGAAAAACCCAGCTAAAGAGGATGAAGAAACAAGTTACAGGAAGACAACAGTTGCAAACCACAGAGCCAACCATGGAATATGCAAGAAACGTCCTAAACTCCACAGTAACAGTGAGTATTTAACAATCCATTTAACAAACTGAGCAAAAAATAAGAAGAGAGATTTCACGGAGAAGATATCAAATAGCAATTAAACACACAAAAAGATCAATATAATTCGCTATTAAACAAAGTTAGAACCTTTTAAACAAAATTAGTGATATATGAGATATCTGTTCACATTGATCTCTTATATGTTATATGTAAACTACTGACATTATAGAAACAAAAATATGGAACAGTTTCTAAAATATACTGCATACTCTAAAAGGTAAGTATGTGGATCACCTTTAGGCCCTGTACTGAGTATATATAATTTGCCAAGTATTTGTATTCACATTTTCTCATTTTACTGTGACAAGCCATTGGGATAGTAAGGTGGAAGGTACATAATCAATATTTTCTGGTCGTGAGGCATGGTGACACACACCTGTAATCCTAGCACTCGAGAAACTGAGGCAGAAAGATTACTGTGAGTCTGAGGTCAGTCTGGGCTACAAAGTGAGTTCCAGTCCAGCCTGAACTGCATAGCAAGACCCTGTCTCAAGAAGAAAACACAATATTCTGATTAAATGGTAAAGTGATTGGTTCACTGAATAGCTGAATGAGCGGATGTATGGACAGATGTATGTGATATGTAAAAGATGGAAAAACTAAGGTATTTTAAGACATAGGACATTTAGAAATATGGGGATAAGGGAGCGTATTTGCAGTGAACTCTGATCATAATATCAATTTAAAGTATAAGATTAGGGCAGAAGGATGCAAGGAAATTCAAAGGAAAATGTAGAAACTAATCATACTTGTAAATTAGGCAAGAACTGTTCAAGTAGTATGCCTCTTTGGGAACAGAAGATAATTTCTAGGATTTAGTGTGTGATAATTTTATTAGAAATGTCCTGCTAATTGTCGCAGGATTTGATCTTTTGCAGAGCTGTGCATCTTTGATCTATCAGGCAGCTGGCTGACCATGCCTAGGATACCAGCTATTCATTTTCCGGGTGGTAGGGAATCCATGGCCAGCTCTCTAGTGGAGCAGCTTGTCTGGCGGCAGGAACATTCGCCTGTCTTTGACCCTTGGCGGGGATTGAAGCTCTGGCTTCTGAGCATTCTGTTCTCTAGCTTTTCACCAGAAGTCTTCACACTTGACCTTTGGCCTCAGAATGACATCTGAGCCCCAACTCCCAACTTGGCTTTGATTGTCCTGCACAATCTGCAGTCCCCCAGGGTCCAGAAAATCTCCTCCACTGGCTCCCACCAGCTGTTGCCTCTTTGTTCTTTCTCTTCCTCCTGGTCTTGGGCAAACAAAATCTATATCCACTAACAATGAGAGGGGCCCTCCCGGTTGCCCTTCTGCCATCTTTGATGGATGGTTGATAATTATTATGAGTACCTATTTTTCAAATGCTAACCATGCTTTTGCATTCCTCATGCCATTCAGCAAACAAGAATCCCATGAGGAGGATATTACTTATCCCCACTCTTGGAGGTCGGGAAACGGGGGGTCAGTACAATCTAAATTCACTTGTTCAGGTTTACACTGCCAGAAAGTGTAGGGCTCTTTTTATTTCAAATCGAGTTTTTATACTTTGTTTATTCAACATTGGTTTGGGTACATCTCAGTATTTGTTTGGGTATTGACTGCATTTACTAAGAAAAAGGCTTTGTTCACTTTAATTTTTAGAGGTGGTGTATTTTTTTCAATATATCAACAAATGCCTGTGACTCCTACCTCTTATCTAACCACAGCTGCTACAACCAGATCCCTGACTCTTTGCCCAGCAGCTCTAGCAGGTTCGAGCCAGCAAGAGTTCACCTCCACTGTCTGACAGTTGCCTAAGTCATCTGTGAGAACCAGTGTCACTCACACTCACACAATCTGAAAGCCCTGTGGAGCAAGTGCCCAAGAATTCACCCTTGACCTGTGCAGAGTGAGAGCCAGTGAATATCACGCTTCCCCTGGCCTCCTCTGCTGACAGCTCCCAAACACATCTGCTGGGCATCTCAAAAGATCCTGCAGCCCCCAGCACCAGTTGTCTACCATTAAATGGAAAAGGCCTTTCACTGGGTTGGCCAATCCTTGTTTCTCTTCTATTGTTCCTTACTCTTGCTCCCTGGGATTACATTTCCAAGGTAATCACAGAACCTTCCCCCACTTCTTCTTAGGCAATAACTTTCAAGAGCCTCAGTGGATGCCTAAAACCATGAATAGTACCAAACCTTATGTACACATACCCCTGATAAAGTTTCCTCATAATTATGCGCAGTAAGAGATTAACAGAAATAACTAACAAAACAGAACAATGATGACAATATGTTGTAATAAACATTATTTAAAACTTTTGAATTGCTCATTACAGGAATTATCCATTAATATTTTCATGGTGCAGTTGATTTAGGGTGACAGAAACTCTGGATAATGGGAGATGGACCAGGGCTTTGCTCCTATAGTAATCTAGCAAGCTAAGTCTCTTCTGATCAGTAAGTCCAAGTTAATGAGAGCTTTCCTTGATCTGGGAATGAGCTTTTCACTTTACATGTCTGTATGGTTGTGCTCAAGGATTCATCAAGTTTATCTGATTTTTCATCAATTTATTTGACTTTGACAGTGTTTTTTATTACAAAGCAAAAAGGAACCCCTGTGGCATGTATGACCAGTGTATTTGTGAGGAGGTTATTTGTTTTGCATTCCTGAGAGAACTTTAATTAGCTGAGAAGTGAGATGCTTCCAGTTGTTTCACAAGTTTCCTGACAGGTTGATAAAGGTTCTTATGTAAGTGGCAGTGAAAACCTTTAGTTGAGGGAGGGATGATTTTTGTTTATTTATGTACTGGGGATTGAACCCAGGGCCTAAATTACCTCAGCCCCTTTTCTAAATTTTTAAATTTTGAAATAAGTCTTGCTAAGTCACTAAACTGCCCATGCTGAGCTTGAGTTTGGCAATCCTCCCTGCCTCAGCTTCTCGGAGTGCTGGGGTCATCAGCATGCACTTAAAAAAAGAAACAAATCTCTCTACTAAACTAACAAATTCCCAGCTAATCTCTCACATTTCTGGACTTCCCTTCTCACCCCCATAAACACTGCTTTTGATAAGATGTGAAATGTCTGCATGTGAGTCGTTTGTACTCTAAACTCTTGTAGGACATACTCCTGGGCCATTTTTGCTAATTTGATTGCTGGAGCTACAGCTGCCTTCAGTGGGAAGGAAGGTAAACAGAGACACACAGCTTCTTAGTGACTCTATATTCAGTCAGCCCTCACTTTGTATTTACGCTCTGCCCCCTCACGCCATACCAGATCTCAAACAGGTGGTGGACAGAAGTTGAACCACAAAATCATTTCTATTCAGCAGTGCCTGTAGAATATCTATGGATCAAAAAGAAAATCCAGAAGAGTGAAGCCAGCAGTGAGAAAAAAAAATCTGATGCTTTCTTCTCATTTTATATATACATCCTTCAGAGGCCCAGAGTTAAATTGCTTTTTATGAAATCTTCTTAGTGGGTAAATTTGTCTAAGAGCAGATAAGCTTAGCAATTGTCACATCTTCCAGGGAATCAAATATTTCAGGTAGTTAGGATATGGGGATTTCAAGAATTTTATGTTTGTGATTTATTCTGAATATCAGACAACAGAATATAGGAATACAGATTACATACAGTTTATACACTGTGGCTGATTTTTTTCAACATTTTAACTTTTCCTATATTTTAAAAGGCAGGTGTCTAAGCTGTAACAATTAATATAATCAATGAAGAACTGCATTTATTTGACCACACTGTGAGATTAGTCACATCAAAATTAGTTACATCTTAGAAAGAATCTCATTAGCTGCTTTGCTATCTTTGTGTCTGGTACAAAAACCTCGTATCAGTGTTTATGTAGGAGTTAAATTAGGGCACACCAAATTCTAAGAATGTTTCTTCTGAATTATCCAATGTGGAAATAAGTCAGAAAAATGGAAAAATACAGACACACACACACACGCATACACACAAACACGTGTGTGTGTGTGCATATACATTTACATAGAGGGACAGCAATGCAATTCCACAATAGTCAGACCTTTTTTCCCAATCTTTATCAAAAGCATTTGTTAAATATGAAACTACATGATGCTTTTTGGAGACGATACAGGTTTCTTCCCATACTTTGTTCCAATCCCTATTACAGCATTGTGACATTTTAGGCACTTTGAAACATATCATTTACCTTCACAAATAGATCATATACCACAGAGAACAGCGACTTCTCAACCCACTCTAGAATGAAAACAAAACACGATGGACCACAGAGGGCATTTTGTTACATGAATTAATAAGTGACTAAAATTTACTTGCTCTTTGAATTACACTATGAGAGCCAAGCTTTGTTTTTGGCCTAAGGATGTACTTTGTCTCATCACTGGGAAGGCTGAGGTTCTCCTTATATGTTATGCATGAACTAATAGTGCAATATAAAAGTAGAAGTACAGAAATGCTCATAAAATACACAGCACACTGTAAAAGACAAGTGTCCCAGCCATTCCTGGACCCCTGCCACATACTTTTCTGTGCCTTATTTCATTCTAGCCTCACATCTCAACCTTTTGGGGCAGTCAGAAGTGATGTGGAAATGAAGGTTCAGAAACCTCAAGTCATTTTTTCAGAGACAAAATCAGACAAAGAATCCAGGATTTTGCAGTCTAAGCTCTAGGCTTTTCTTTCTGGAGCTCAGCTTTTTTTTTCTTTTAAAAGAATTTGTTAAGACAAATATTCAAAAAGGAATGAGATCTAAATCACCCAGCTGGCATTGCAACAATTCAACAAGAAACAACCTGTTGGTGAGCAGAGCTGTTCTCTCTTTATTTGATTATTTTGTCATCTTGTACACACAGGCACACTCTGGTTAAAAATGAAGAATGTCTTTCATAAGACAGTCTTTTAATCCGCCTCTGGCATGTTCTGTTCAGTACGGTGGTGTTGTTATTATTCTTTTAAATTTTCAGGCTTCTTGTTCCAAATGCAAAAATGACCCAAGCTCCTTTGCATTTTCATTCTATAATTTATTCTTGGATTTAATCCTCATGTTTTATTTAAAATTGTTTTAGTTTGTGCTTTTAAAAGGCACTTACAATCAAGTGTGGGTTGTAAGAGGCAGGGATCAATATTTTTCCCCAAAATACATACTTTTAATTCTATAGGTATCAATGCACTATTACGATGCGCTGTATAGAAATTCATCTTATAAGCAACTTTTTAAAAACATAACTCTTTTATTTTTGCAAAATGCAGCACCTGTTCACACAGCGAGAAGAAGAGCAAAGACATGAAAATTCATTTTGTAACACCATGAGCTCTTTGATCAGCCCTCTCTTTTCTCCGATTCCCCCATCACTACTTTTCTAAAGCGCTAAGTGGGGAATTATCATTCTGGAAGGTGACAGAATGAGCTGAACTCCACAGATGCTAAGGAAGCCAGTTTATTACTATATTTCAAAGGCAAAAATCCCACATGGCTGCCTGAGGAGGTTTATTTTTATTTGGGTAACAGACAACCTGAGATGAATAGAATGATATCTGCACAAGTACCACTCAGAGCTACCCTGTAAGTAGGCGGCTCGCAGAGGAAGACGTAGGATAAACAAAGGATCGTGTCAGCTGACGTTTAAATCTCATTAGAGCATTAATGTCATCTTCTTGTGTATAAGGCAAAATAATTTATATAAATGCATACAGAGGAATAGAGAAATAAATCTCCAAATACAAATTTTTGATTCATCCAACAACCTAAAACCCAACAATAAATGTTAATGATATCTGATTCTTCTTGCAACATTTCACCCGATTCCTTTATTTGAGCAGCTAGACAACTCTAATGACTTGCTCATCTCATCAGACCATGGTGGGATTGACCTCATTCAGCACAACCAATTGTTCATAATTGGGTTTTGTGAACTGTGCCAGTATTAGGTGCTTTCTGTCTTCTACGTGACTCCCTGAGAGTCTCATCTATTCAGCTTTTCATTTCCTCCAGTAATGTGGTCATGCTCAGAGCTTCTGAATCCTTACAATCTGGAGGAGGATAGAATATTATCATTACCCTGCCAGAGACCACTTCTCCACTCCGGATAGGGAGCTGGCTGTTCCGAGAGTCGGAGAGACAGAGGTCCAAATGGTGTCCTCAGCTAAAGAATAGTGTTTGTGCATTTAAATGACAATCAGATGCAGAGAGAGAGAGAGAGAGAGAGAGACAGACAGACAGACAGACAGACAAACACAGACAGAGCTAGGAAAAACGTATTTGTTACACCCACTACTATTTGTTACACCCACTATTTGTTACACCCGCTACTAAAGTATCTGTTACATCCAGAAGCAGAGAGAGAGAGAGAGAGACAGATAGACAGACACAGACAGAGCTAGGAAAAACATATTTGTTACACCAACTACTGATAAAACATCATAATCTTCAATATGCTGTAAAAAGAACATCTATAAATTGACACGTAAAAGATAGTACCCAGTATAAGTACTAATGAAGAGGATAACTCTTTCACTGATCAAATTAACAAATACATGTTTACCACATATATACATACTTGTGTACACATGTGCACACATGATACTTAATGATTTGATAGTTGGGTAATTGGCTATATATCCAGTTTGGGCAAGGGTGTGGGGAAATAAATACCCACCTGAGTACAAATTAAGTTCTCTTTTGCTAAGCAATTTGTAATCTATATTAAAATCTAAAATAAGCATACTCCTTGATCTCACAGTTCCCATGCCTAGGAAATTAGTTTGTCATATCAGCAAGGATACAGATAAATATGCACACACTGTTACAGGGTGCTTAATTATTTGTAGTGGAGAATTAAAGCACATGTAAGAAAATTTCAATAAATTGTGTTGTGTTCATCAATGACATCCTAAGCAGTCATTTGAAAAAGGAAGTGTGATGTGAGGGGGAAAATGAATTCTAAAATAGAGTAGTAAATGAAAGAATCCAGGAACATATGAACTTCAAAAACGTTCCATTCTTGTCAAATTTTGGTGTACACATAACTGCACTCTTAGCAACCGGGCATGGCCATCGCCAGTACTTAATGGGGAATCTCGTTTGAGTTAGTCTTGGTGGGAAAGGGAGTAATTCTCACATATTGGTTTATGTTTTTTAAACAATTAAACGATGGGTGAGATTTGGGGTTTTTTTGTATTTTTTGGACAATTTAAAACACAAACAAGTAAATAAGTACCATCAGTTGCCAGGAAAAAAATTAAGGTGGGGCTGGGAAGGCATTTGTAGCAGAGATTTGCAGGTATAGCTGTCTCAGGGTTCTCTCTCTCTCTCTCTCTCTCTCTGTTAAGTCTAAGCCTTTCCTTAGGGACCCAGTGACCCACAAACATCTGTGTACTGAACACAAACATTCTGTGAACTTGCATGGGAAAACATGTGTCTTTTTTTTTTATTAACATCTAATTGAAATTTAGCAGTTTCTTAAACTAAGACTAGGAAACAAGTGCCACAATTGTTAGCAGTACCTGTGAGTTTGTCACCAAAAGAAATCACAGATATTTTCATGTTTCTTTACAGTCATTACAGACATCTCAAAATATTGTTTATAAATGTCTTTGCTCTCAAAATAATAGTCATTTGAGAGCCTCTCCTAGCACTCAATTTTCAACACAGCAAAAAAACACATTTATTATTATATCACGACTTCAAAGTTTTTAAGTATTTTGATAAATATATCAGCATAATTGGCTTCTTTTCTAATCTTTTCTAAAATAATAGTGCATTTCAGAATCATTCAAAACAGGAATTCACAGAATTCACTAAGCCACCCTGCAGGCCATGGTCCACACATAAAAAGGTCTTACTGGGCTTTTGGAGAGAGATGTGAAGCGTAGTAAATGTGGTGATCTGTTGTGATTTAGGGGTTTGCAGCTCACTCTCTATGTCTTGTCTGAAGATGTCCTTGAAGACTTTTGAAGACTTCTGTGCATTCTGCCCCAGACAATTCTCCAGGTGCTTAGAACCTGATATTCAATGAGCAGACAAGATCCTTCGTCATGTGGAGCTTAAGTGTAGAGGGGTTGGTAGCAGGACAGGCTACGGAAAGTAAACAAGGGTGTAAATAATAATTACATACAGAAATTCTCTAAAAAAGACAAATGACCATGCACAGGCGCTTGAACCCTTCCTAAGTACATTAGGAAGGCACCGGATGCCTTAAGCAAAGTAGAAAATTGATTACATGAGAACAAAAGAAAATGGAGCTTTGGAAGATGGAGAAAGAGACATGGAAATACAGAAAAGTGGAAAAGTGGCTTCTGGTGCATTGTTGATCAATACTTTCTTTATTTAACTTTAAAAAAATAGGCCATCTATTCCAGAGGCTCTCAAATCTATCCCACCAAATCCCACTATATCCTGCATGTAACTAAACAATTCCATTACACATGAATCAAACTAATCATTTGATATCATACAGAGAATCAATAGTATGATTAAATATAAGTTTAGGTTGATGAAAGTCTTGTATATTAGAACCACATTTCCTTTGCATATACAAGGAAAACAAAGTCAGATTCTCTGCAAAGTATATGCATTCCAAACCATCAAAAAAAAAAAACAGGAAGTACATCGTATCCAGAAGATTAAGAAGCAGTTGTCTCCGGATAGAACAGCATGAGACGTGCATGACCACACTCGCCACGTAGAAGCTGCTTCAATGCTGCGGAGCCTCTCAGCTCCATGACAGACACGCAGCTCTCATCAGCAGCAGCTGTGATCATTGTTAAGGCCTGGCAGCCCCAGCAGCTTTGGCAAAGAGCCTTGTGTTACAATATTGCTGGAAGTGCCTACCAGGGATATGACACACCACAATTATGCTGGTGCTTCTGTTGTTGCTGTTGAGTTACTATAGCTACCATTTTTTGAGCTTCTCTCCTGTGCCCTGTGGGATACTGATAAATTTATGTATATTAAGTTATGTAATCCTCAGAGAATATCACCAGTTAAGTATAGTGGCATGATGAGTTGAAAGGGTTAAGTATCTAGCCCAGTACTGTTCCATAGAACTTTTGATGATGGCGGAAGGGTAGTATATCTGTACTGTTCAGTGTGATAACTGTTTATTCACGTTAACAATTGAGCTCTTGCTATATGGCAAGGGGAATTCACCACTTTTACACTGCTAGGACGAAATACCCGACACCGTCTCCTTAAAGGACAAGACGTTTATCTTGAGTCATGATTTCAGTGAGTTCAGTCCAGGGCTGGTTGCTCCGAGGCAGAAATGTCATGGCAGAAGGCCACAGCAGAGGAAAACTGCTTCACCCATGGCAGCTGGGAAACAAGAAGAGCCAGAGAAGGAACAGGCACACCTCTAGCAACCCACCTCCCCACATAAGTCTTACATCACATTCAGCTCCGAACTCATCAATACAGTAATCCACTGGTGAATAGAGCTGCTCCTTGTTCCAGTTCCAAAAGCCCTAGCATTGAACTCATGAGCCTTTTAAGGAACACGTTAGACCTCAACTATTACACAAAGGCAGGTGAAGAACTGACTTTTTACTTGCTTTTAGTTTACATGTAAATTTAAGTATCCACATGTGGCCTAGACCCATGTTCAAAAGCCAGAAATTCAATCTCATGATTGCCTGGCTCCAATCATGTTCCAAGTGTACTATCATGGTTGTATCATTAAAGCTTTTTGTTTAATGCTACTTCCTTGTCTGTGAGCCCAGAAGGAGACTGAAGCCTGGCACCCCGAGCATTGCCACTGAGATTCTGTTTGCATAGGCAGAGCCATTTTATGGACCTTTTTCATTGTTGTTGGACTCTCGGGTTATGCATATTAAGCTAATCAAAAGAAAGAAGAAAAGTTAATAGAAAAACAATGGGTGCTGGATACAGTGTAGTTGTCACTCCAGATTTACTCTTCACTGTCTCTACTCTGTTCTGATCTCAGGGAGCAAATGAGCTATGCTTCTGTGAAGTTTCTTGCTCCTTGGCTTCTAAGTGGGTCCAACTAATGGAGGGGGCGGCTGGAACTCGGGGAGCAAAGAGAAAAGAGCCTCAGGTCTTTATTCTCTCAACTCTCTTCCTGCTAGGCCAACGCTTAGCTGCAATGACACTATTTTGTCTCAGAACCCAGTTGTGCCTTCCTCAGCCGCAGGTCTCTTCAGGTTCTGGTAAGTGTTACCCCTCCTTTCCTTTCATCTAGGACTGGAAACAGCTTCTCAGTCCTGCCAGCCCTCTGCCACTTCCCTAGGAAGTGACTCTTGTTGGTTTCCTTTAGGCTGTCCACACTTTTGTAAATCATTCATTTACTAAATCCTTTCTTGCCATCCTTTCTAAATGCACCCTTTGTTTCTTTCTAGGGACTTATAAATATGTTATTTGATGAATTTTAAGAGTAAGCATTACCAGCTCATGTATGAATTATAATAAATGAATAATATGGTACTTTACGCAGTGTCACATATTTTAACCACAAAGATGTACCATATTGAAAATCATTTACATGAAAATTTGTCAAGAAGAAATGTCTGGTGACCTGGACTTGACTGTTTTACTAAAAGATTCAAGGAATAGATGATAGATAGATAGATAGATAGATAGATAGATAGATAGATATTGTAGTATTGGTTTACATAAAATAGAGGGAGATTGATCTTTTGCAAATTGGAAGGGAACCAAGAGATGGAGGAGAAGGAGAAGGAGAAATAATCAAGATGTGCTACTTACATGTACCAATTTCCCATGATGAATGTAATCATTATTTACTACAAACATACACTAACAAAATTGAAACATGAAGAATTAATTAGAGCTGGGCTTGGGGGAATGCCTAAAATTCCAGTTACTTGGGAGGCTGGAGTAGCAAGATTGCCAGTTTGAGGCCAGCCTGGGCAATTTAGGAGAACTTGTATGAAAATAAAATACAAAGGGCAGATGAAGATAGAGTTTAGTAATAGATTACAGATAAGTAATCTACCACTGAGCTACAACTGAGTAATCTACACTGAGCTATTGGTAATATTTGTGCTCTGGTTTAGATCTACAGTGTCCCCCAAATACCTCATGTGTTCAGGGGTGGGGCTTGTGGAGCATGATTGAATTATAGGGACTCTAGAGCTGACTTGTTGCTAGGAGGTGGGCCCTGATTGGAGGTGAGTCCCTGGGGGCGTGGCCCAGAAGGGTCTATCTTCCTCCTCAGCTCCTCCCTTCTCTCTCTGTTTCCTGCCCACCATGAAGTAAGCATCTGTCCCCCCACCCAAGCTCTTCCACTAAGATAGTTCTGGCTTGGAGCCAGCTGACCGGGGACTGTAACTGTGAGCCCAAATAAACCTCCCTTTTAGATGATGTCAGTTCCTGTGTGCCAGCTATGAGGAAATCATTAAATGAAGAATATCACCGGCAAGATATCTATGATGCACTTTTGAATAGATTTTAAAGTGTCATTAAACTGTATGTATAATATATTTTAATATTTCTAAGAACAAATAACTAATTCATTTATCAAAAAAATGTACATTGAGCATCCATTATGCATTATGGTATTTTTCTTGGCTCTAGGAATTCAGCAGGAATAAAACAGACACAACTATCCCTGGTCTCACAGAGCTTTCCATCCATTAGGAGAGGTGAATGATAAATGAAATTAGCCAAAATATGTAGTATTTAAGACCTAAGAAATGAAAAGGAGCAATAGAAAACATCAGACAGTGAGGATAATATGGAAAAGCTCAAGAGAGCCTCAGGAAAAAGGTGATATTGCAACAAACTCCTGAAAAGAACTGAAAGAACAAGGTATGAACATATCTGGAGGAAGAAAAATCCCAGAAGAGAGTAATGGCAAGTGCAAAGACCCTGAGGCTGAACTATGGTGAACAGCAAGGGAGAGAACTCCTTAACAGTAATTACTCCCAGGGAATGAGAACAATTTTCCTTTTGAAGAAATACTCAGTTTTAATTTTGTATACTTTTATATTACTTAAATATTTTTTTTTTTTGAGACAGGGTCTTGCTTTGTAGTGCAGCGTGGCCTGAAACTGACTATATAGCCTGGATTGGCCTTGAACTCAGAGCAATCCTCCTGCCTCAGCCACTCAAGTGCTGACATTACAGGTGTGCTCTACTATATTCAGTTTACTTGAAATTTTTTTGGTAATTTTTACTTCAAAGAGAATAAAACCAAGCAAAATAAAACAGAACAAAGCCAATCAAAACAAAACAATGTAAGTGATACAGGACTTCAAAACAAGATAATAGGATATCAACAATGGCTACCATAATGCTTCTTGTTGTCTTCAAAATAGTTGCAGATACCTTCAGACATAGTAAAAATCAAACAAAACAACAGGATAGAAGTAATAAAAACAAAACAATGAGCTCAATAAAGGACTTCAAAGCAAGATAATAGTAAATCCAAAATGGATACCATAATATTACCTTGTTATCTTTGAAATAGCTGCCCATGCCATTGCATATAATAAAATCAAACAAGACAAGACAATAAAACCCAACCCAACAAAACAATGAAAATGATACAGGACTTCAACACAAGATAATCAGGAATTAACAATGGCCACCAACAGCAGAAGGAGATTCCCCATAGATGCTACAATGTGTATTGTTGTCCTCTGAATAGTTGATCAGACCACCAGCTTTAGGCCTGCAAAGTCAGTGAAACACTAAACACTACAAGCATTAAGCTTTATTTTACCTCAATAGCTATCATCACAGCCTGTGCTTCTCTGGATCAGTTAGTTGCAATGGGGTAAGGAGGGGACATTGGCTCTTCTTATATTCCAGCTGTGTGCCAGAAGGGGCTGGCATTTGGTTCTTCCCACGGTGGCCTGCACATGGTACTGACTTACAGGAGAGCTTGGCTTATTGTTGGCTTCTTGTTCTCCCCCTCCACAGTCTGCGAATTGCACTGAATCATGGGAAAATGCTGGCATCTGGTTCTCGCCCTAGTGGCCCACCTATGGCACTGACTTGCAGGGAGGGCTTGGCTCCTTGTTCTTTACTTGAATCTTAAAGCAGGAGTATATGTACACTTTTAACATGTTTAAACCCATTTACTTTCTCAAAGAATCAGACAGAGGTGTGATAAGGCTCTAGCACTTGCCAAGAAATTAAACATGACTTTCCCAAAGCACCAACATTTTCACAGGAAGTGACTCAAGAAATGTTTAGTCAAAACTGCATATGGATATGCAGGATTATTCTGAGTGTTAAAAGTAATCACAATGGCCTCAGAGAAATGTCAGTTTCAATTTCCAAATCTGCTATAACCATGACAGCCCCACGCCAAGTATTTACATCACATGTCCTGCCAGATACTACAGCCTCTGACAGCGATTTGCATTTACTTCTACTGAGTTGAGGGAATTTGTGTTTGAGAATATTATCAGATGTCACCACTGTGATTCATTGTCCTTCAACAAACTATCAGCCTTAATAGAAGCTAAGGATTCCCCAAAGCAAGTTGTTAGAAGCAATTGGCCAAAACAACTTGTTAGATTCCTCATTCGACATATAATTGCATATTCATCAGAAGTCCCTGTAAGCATCCAGGGAGCGAGCAAACGACCTCCAGAAGATTTGCAGCGATTTTCTTCTGTCTGGGTGCCTTTAGCTCATCTTTTTTTTTTTTAACCAGAAGTGTCTTTTGAAGAACTATAGTCTCCCTCCCTTTCCTTCCTCTTCGTCTCCTTCTTTTTCCTCCTCCCCTTCACAGCTTATGCCCATACGCACTCCCTTGTTTTTCCTCTACACCACACATTGTACCTTTATGTCCTCTACAAATTCCAGCTGGCTTCTCCCTCATTATTGGTTTCTTCTTGTATTTTCTGTTTTCCTTTTCCCATGTACTCCTTTTAAAGTTTGTGCTGAATATTCATAATGTCCAGCTGAAATATATTTTAATAGACCTTAGACTTTTTCTTTAGAAAGAAAATGAAACAGAAGACAAAACTGTAGATGCAAAGATAAATTAAAATGTTTTACACTTAAAAAAATAAAACAGGAGTAGGAATCCTTGCCAAAGTGGATTCCTATTACTATAATTCAAGTCAGTCTTGGGCCAAGGCATGTCCACTGGGACCCCACAAGACTTTTCAATATTTTGTGATTGTTAGGGATTTGTTTCTTTGGATGTTTTTGAGACTGGTCTCAAATTCATAATCGTTCTGCCTCAGCCTCCCAAGTATTGGGGTTTACAGGAATGTATCACCATACCTGGCTGTTATAGGTACTTTTCATGACTCAATTACACGGTGCTTGAGTATAGACTGCATAAATAGCAATGAAACACTGTATAAAGAGGGCACAATGGGACACTTTCTCTAACTCCTGTGCCTGCCACAAGTAGTTATATTGGAACTCATGTGTATCAGATGATACATGTGCTTTTGTGACTTATACAGTGAAACATAATTACCCAACAGAAATTCAACCCACCTACACATTTGTGTGCCTGTGAAGACCAACATTTACTGTTATTAAGCAAACATGTAAGTTTTCTTATTTAGTTATTAAATTTAGGTATTTTATATGTGGCACAAGCATATGAATTTCTCTTTACTCATTGCAGCCCAGGTAGGCCAAAAGGTAAGAAATCTATGGCTGAGAATGTAGGTAAATCAGAGAGATATTGTTTTAGTGACTAACAATAAAGCACTAACTAAAACAGAATTTAAGAAGGGGATGATAAATTGGGGATATCTGTGACATCAATCTGCATTTGTGTGCCCATGGCAGACATTGCTAATCAATCACAGACTTTGGCCTCCTGTGATAGTAGTTTCAGAATCTCTCACCACACAGCACTCTGGAGAGCTGCTATGGTTTGTTGCCAATAAACGTTGCTGTGGTTTTGATCTGAAATGCTCCCCACTCCCCAAGACCTTCATGTTGAAGGCTTGTTTCCTAGTCCTAGGCACTACCGGGAGACGGTAGAACATTTGGTTGTGGGGCTGGTTGTAGGAAGTTAAGTCATTGAGGGAACTACCTTGAAGAGATATGGGACCCTGGCTCCTTTCTCTCTTGCATTAGTTTCCTAGCATTTGTGAAGTGAACAGATCTCCTGTACCACATGTTCCTGCCACAACAATCTGAGCTATTACAGGCCCAAAGCTACAAGGTCAAGTGATCATAGACTGAAACTTCTACAACCAGGAGACAAAATAAAGCTTTCTTCCTTTTAGGTTGATTATCTCAGGCATTTTGTGACAGCAATGGAAAGTGAACTAACACAGACTAAAACTTATTTATCATACTCCTTTGGTGGTCACTCTTCTATAGTCAGCTATCATTGAGCATGGGTTGTACTACTTCTGCAGAACCACAAGGTAGAGACAGAAAGAATAAACTTCTTTACTCTAAAGAATGTTCCCAGAGCCATAACTTGGATGAGTTTGGTCAAAAGTTTGCCTTGAAGCATCAAATTTTAAAAGGTAGAGTATTTGCAATTTGTGAAGGTTCTATACCCTTAACTACCATCACCACCATGGTTGATTCTGTCTGAGCTGTTATGTAGGAAGTTCTCTGGCTAGACATAGACCCCTCAGAAGCTGGTGAGGGCAAAAGAACCCAGGAGCAGAAGCAAAAGCAGGTAGCAGGTCATGAGCCCTTGGGTTCTTTCTCTTCCTCTGCCTCTTGTCTGCTGCCCACAGCCTGCTTTGCCACACTTGCTTCTATCAATAAAAAACTACATTTTGTGTATTTTATCCCAGGTTTCAAATATTGCTAAAAATAATATTTGAATCTTTTTACACCAGATAATGGAAACTGTCTCACTAGATAGATAGCAAGAGTCAAGAGTTAAATCCCACTTTGAAACTATGAGTTAGAAACCTTAAAAATATGAGTCTTAATAACCAGGAGATTCCATTTCTACAGATGAAACAAATGAGTATTTAATCACATGCATAAAAATTTTTATCAGAATATTATTTATAATATTGAAAACTGAAAAGAACCTAAATCTCCAACAAGGATTCAGTAACAAAAGAATGAATTATCCAGGTGCTCATACAATGTAATAAGCTTTAAAGTAAAATTTCAAACATTACAAATGGCATCATCTGTTTTTCAAAACATCATATATGAAACAACCAATAGTGTCTTTAAATAGCACCAAAGTATTACAAGTAGTTAACTCCCAGGTGAGCATAAGGATTTTTTAAAATTCTTTTTGCTTGTCAGTAAGTAGGTTCTATATTTTCTAAAATGAATCCATAAATGTATTTTAAATATCAAAATTTAACAAAAGCCTTTCACTGTTTCAGTGTTAACCTCTTGTGAGTGATTAAACATTAAGTAGGGAAAGTTTTGAGCATGCTGAAGTTGTGGGTCGTTGCAGAATGAATGTATTCATTTTACCAACCAAGTGTTTATAGTTCTTTACTACAGTTATTTTGTAAGAAGGAGGAACACTGGATTTTTAACAAAAACAAAAGCTAGTCTAAGGGTAGAAGGCTATTTCTTTTGATTTTCCTCACCCCAGCCTTAATTTGTGGGTCGGGACTGTCTTTTGTTTATCCTTAGTCTTAACTAAATGTAGCATAACTTCTGCTCAACACAACACTTACTTAACAGGTGGTTGTGAGGAACAAGTGGATTCTAAACAGGAAAGTGTATTTTGAACATTATAACATCTGTACAAACAGTGATATTAAAGGAGTGTCTTATGACCCAGATTCTTCCCTGGTTGCATTTTTTGCTTTTGTTGTTTTGTTTTCGTTTTGAGGGCTGGGTCTTGCTGTCTTTGCCAGCTTGACCTTGAACTTCTGGGGTCTAGACATTTTCTTACCTTAACATTCCAGTTAGCTAGCTGAGTTTACAGATAGGGACCACCACTTCTAGCTGATTGAATTTTTGCAGTGGTCCTTCTGCATTATGGTGACACCATAATACATGGCAGTTGTAAACTGTAGCTTACATCCAACTGAAACTGGTACAAACACTTCCTTCCGACTTGCCTTTCTCACATGTTGTTTCTTGCATCTCCTCATGAACTCAAATTAACTTATTGAACAACTGACTTCCTCTGCATTGTGTAAAGGGCCTAGAAACTTTATTTCTTCTGGATGAAAACATCACTGAGTGTAAACAGTTCCAAATAAAAGACAGAACCCTGAAAAATGTCAAAAGACCAGTAAGTTTGGAGCAGTGGTTTCCAATAGATGTTCCAATAGCAGCATTCCTCAGGAGGACATCATGACCTCCAAGGATAAGGACAATGCTTGTTTTCATTGGTTCTTCTCTTCATTTAAAAAAATAGATTTAGTATCCTTAGACTATACTGAAATAAAATGAATATAATTTAGGTTAGATTCCACATGTGCATTCATTATTAATCTTATTATTCTCTTCTGATTTTAAGTAAGATTAAAATCAAACTATTTTCATAGTCCATTAAAAATAAAATGGGCCACAGACATTGTGCCGACTAGATAAATTGATGAGAATTTATTGAAAATGCAAATTCTGGGGTCCTACCCCAGACTTGTTTTAACAAGCCTTCAGGGAGATTCCGAGACACACTCAAGTTTGAGAACAACTGGTTTACACAATTCAAAACTAAACAGGTAGAGCCTTACTCTGCAAAAGTTGAAAATTCGTATTGGACCCATTTTTTTTTAACTGATAGGGTAGGTAAATGACCTTTAAAGTCACAGTCTATCATTAGAGATCACATTGGGTAATCATCCTTTTGACTATTTTTCAGATTTCGCTTTGTCACAGAGATGTTTAAAGCTTACAAAGCAACATTATGTGAGTGATCCACTCACTCAAACTTTAAATAATTTTATAGTAGTGAATTTTATCTTGGGAATGAAAACATGATATGCATTCTAGTTGTGGTCTACATCTACATATAAAACACAAGATGTGTATTTCAAAAAGCCACTGCACTATGCAAAATTGCATGATTAAACACTGCAGACTCAGAAAGTTAGGGCACACTGCTGTCAGTAACATAAGAAAATAGATAGAAACCTAATGAAACCAGTGACAGTTGTTTTGTCCAACTTCAGTGGTTAATAAAGGTGTAAGTACAACAATAAATATGGAATTTTAGCTTGAAAATATGAAACCTGCTTGTGGAAGTGGCCTTTTTTAGAAGGATTATAGCTTTTTGTTATTGTAGGTGAGAAAGGAGAGTCATCTTAAACTTGACAGCTTCAGGGATGGGTGAATGTGGCTCCTGGCACACAAGGTGAAATAACGGAGCTAGGCTACGTCTGAGCTGTGTGCATTTGTGCCTTCCTCTGCAGCTTGGTTCACCTAGGTGCAGTTTTCCACATCCATCTAGTGCTTCTCTTGTGTGAAATAATGTATAAGCAAATGCAGAATTTGCATTATGCTCAAATTGCTCCCTAATGGAACAAAAGCATTTTTTCAAACAAGCATAGCAGAACTGATTCTGTACAGAATGGTGCAATTCTATATATAAATTCCATATACAAGCATGATTTCTACACCTGAACATTGATCTGTTTCATTTTATGAGTCCATGGCCACTGTTTCAGATACAACATTGATGTATCTCATGGCTGGATGAGAAAGATACAGCATGTGTATGCTAATGTAGGGGAAATCCTATTAGGAGTAATAGTACACTGCTTAAATATGATCCTAGGAAATTAACTTGCATATCAATCTAAAACATGTTAATTGTGAGTTTGATTAGCATCTATATTTGTTAAGTATAAGGAGTGACAACTAGACTGGCCTTTTCTATTTTCCATACCAGAAAACAAATGGGGATGAAATCACATTTTTATGTATGCTTTAAAACTGAGACATAAGCTTTATTGATACAAAAAGTAAATGTTTCCTGACTCTCTTATTGTGACACTGATCGCAGCATTTTTAAACTTTTGCCCAACAGTGATTTTGAGGCATCGGATACAAGCAGATCTTCTTTTTCGTGGTTCTAATAGGCACGCATCTCAGTTACCATGGTTTACTTAAATAGTACCAGTCCCTCCACAGCATGGTTAGAGTTGTAGTTACCACGGTATATTAACTGTGAGTAATTGCACAAAAAGTCAAATTTCACTGCTAGCTCTTCAGTCCATGAATCGCTACGTAAATAACAGATGTACATCATGATCAGTGACGAACCGTGCCACATCTTTCAATGTGTGTCAAGGAGTGGTCTTGGCATCTGTTATCCAGTTGTGCCGAAGCAGCAAAACAAGCAGTTGACTCGCTTTCTTGTCCCCCCCCCATGATAAAATCACATGAAATTCTACCAAAGTGGATACTCAAAGAGGAAATTGGTGAAAATACACCAAAGAAGAAAAGCTATATGACAAGCGTAAATACGTTTGGATTGTAGTGAAAACGAGTGAAAGAAGAAACAGCCAAGCATGGGAAGGTTGGCACTGCTGCCATTGTAAACTCGGGATGTGCAGGCAGAGGACATTAGCAAAGGGAACTCATCCACATAAACGAGGAAATGGTGCTGGCAAGATGGATAAAGCTGTCCCAGAGGAAAAGACATCAGCAAAATCTTCACATTAAAGGAACTCTCAGAGCTATTCCAGGATAGTGAAGGCAAAGGGTAAAAGGTTGGGTGAATACCAAATATGTGATAATTAGAAGGAGCATAGGAATGGTGCTTCCCCCAAATTGTAAATTATATGCTGAGAATATGACAAGTATGTTTCCAATTACTCTTGATAAGATTTACATAGAAATAATACGTTAGTTCTCCTTTACTGTTACGATGTGATTCAACTTGTTTTACTACGTTGAGGTTGTTTATAATGTTTTGTAGCACACTAAACCAATATCAGTTTTACTGCTTTTTTCTCACATATTTGTAGCCTACAATAAGGTGGTTACTTTAACAGTAACAGTCACCATGATGTTTGTATTTTGACAAGATCTCAGCACTATTGATTGATTATTAAACAGCTTTGCACATTTTGGCCTGTGCGTTGTTATAGTTTGGATGAATTTTCCCCAAAGGTCTCTGTGTTATGAAGATTTGTTTCCTAGCTTGTGATGTTTCTGGAAGGTGCTAGAACCTTTAAGAGGCAGGGCCTGGTGGGAGAAAGTTAAGTTACTGGGAATGTAACCTCGAAGCTCACGCATGCCATGATGTGAGTAACTTTCCCTTGTGATTCTACTGACTTATCAGGGACAGAGAGGTAGTGAGCCAACCAATTATGGGACAAAATCTCTATACCTGGGAGGCAAAAAGAACCATTCCTGTTTATAAAATTTTTTCTAAGGTGGTTTGTCACAGTGCTAGAGAGCTGACTAACACACACAGTTACTTTTTACCATCACACCCCCATCTTATAAAGGCTGCCTGTACAACCTGTAGAAAATGTGAATTTTCAGTTATCTCTGGCATACCAATAACAATGATAAACATGATAAGATGTTAACTTTTTAGAAAGCTAAGATAGCTTTTTGTTGCCTAATGCCAGTAATCACTCGTCACTAGTCTTATATTTGTTAATTACTTGTTAAATGAAGTCTTAGGTACCTGTTAAGCATTAATCATGATTCCCTATTCATTACTCAAAGGCAGTACAATATTTTGGTGGCACAGGGCACAGGCAGTGTAGCAGAATCATGAAGAGAGCTGATTAGTTAATGAACAGAACTTCAATCCAGTGGCTGCATGAGGTCTTGGAGTCAAGTTGACCAGTGTTAACTGAACTTTTGGATAAAAATACTTTGGCACTGTGTCATACAGTTTTTAGGTAGCTTTCACTACCTCTGATGAATAGTATGTGATACAAATACAATAGTTTTTTTTAGCATCTCCTTAGGAACCAAGCCACAATTACAGATGGGAGGAGGATAAATCTATAAAGCTTTAGCTTTGAAGCAACAACTCTTTGTGTGGATATGTTGTAAGTCACAATAAACCTACCGTGGGCTGAGATTATTTCAATAAAAAAGACTACCAATGGATATTTCAAGCAATGCCATTTTTAACAATTAGCTCTTCAGCCTATATGTATAATTTAGAGAACTAACAGTTCCCTTGTATTAGAAGACCAACCTCGTCACCTTTAATCAGCTGGTACAAGGAGGATTTCAGATAGGCTATTAATCAGATTTACGCACAACTGCCATCCACTGTATTTCTAATTGAAGGTTTGGTGCTGGCTTTTAAGAGGAAGTCAAGTTCAATTGGAAAATAATAAACCTTTAGTGTCCAAGCTCTGTTCCTCCTACGAACCCTTTACTGTTAGGATGTGATTTAACTCGTTTTACTACATTGAGGTTGTGAGAATTTCTCTTTTCTTAATGTTTATTGCAAGAAAATGTTTGTGTTCTCTGATTACGCCTACATTTATAGAACAAATAAATAATTTGGAGAAAAGCTGCATATTTTGTTAATAAATCAGTTGTTTACTCTGTACAAAACTCAAAACTCAGTTTGATTTCTTCCCTTTTTTCTCTCACAAACTGACATCAATTTTTAATGAAATGATTGAATTACCACATGTTTTGACAATATGTAGGCATGCCTTCAGCCAGCATTAGGTCACATGTTACAAGAAACCTAAAACTCAGACAAATTATTCAAAGATTTCAAGGCTACCACATTTTTAGAGTATGAATGACTGATTGAAATTTGTAGGGACTCCAGAAAAACTAAAGCTCTCTCAATGGAAGCAAGGCATGCTTTGAATATTTATAAGATAATTGGCCATGCCACAATATGTTTGCTTTAGCAGAGGCAATTAAATACAAAATAACAAAAATAGGGAGTTTCACACAAGTATATAGGAAGAATAGAGTGAGGAAATATAGAAGTGGAGTGTATTCAGTTTCACCATGATTTGTTTACACTTGTGTGATACCTTCGTCAGAGATGATTACCTGAATTTTCTGAGTGTTCCATGTATAAAATGCACTTCCATGTTACACTTCCATTTTTCATACTCAGAGATTTAATTTTGGTTTGGAGAACTGGAAGGAAATTATGACTATAACTGTAAGAAGCAGAGTCTAGTGGCTGGGTCATCTCCCAGAACATTACATGTTAATGCCCACACTCAGCCTGCCTCTCCAGCATGGGGCCATTTGAATACCAACTGGAATGTTTAGTAGCAAACTGGAATTTGGGCACTGCTGTGACCAAGCCAAGTGGCTGCTTCCTTTCCCTTGACAGAAGTAGATCACTAGTTCCTAGGCCTGGAAAGGCAATGACATTCTCTTAAGTATGGGTGACATGCCGAATACTGTGTCACACACACTCGACACATTATTTTGTTTAAGATCTCTACTACAACCTTCCACCATATGTCTGGTGTACTCATTTCAAAGATGTAGAAATGAAAATTCAAAGTAAATAAATCTCCCAAGCAGAATCTTGCATGAAAAACATAAGAGACAGAGGGTATTAACAGTATAAAACGATTTATGTCCTTTCTTCAAAGCATGCCAAAAAATAGTACATATTGCCTAGACATAAATACATATGTAGTAAATATTTAAGCATATGGGGCAGGAATGGCAAACACCAAATTAGGATGGTTTTTTGCTGGCGAAGTAAAATGAGATCAGGCATAAGTACACATAGGCTTCCTCTTTGTTTACATTTTCTAATCTTCAAGCTAAGAATGGAAAGTATGGGTAATTATAATGTCATTCTCTACATTTAGTGTGTGGCTGAAGTATTTTGTAAAGGTGAAATGTTAAAGTTAGGTTTGGCAAGTTGCTGATAGTCACATAGCTATTAACGATCAGGCACTACTGATTTGACTCCAAACATACCTATACTCAATACCAAGATCTCTGCTTTTCCTCACACTTTGTACCAGCTGCATAGGGCTAGAGCCTTTTGTGGAAGAAAGTGCCAATTGGTTATTGCTCCATGACTGTGTACCACAAATGCTGGCAATAGGGAGAAGAACCAGAAGAACCAAGTGAGTATGTTCGAAAGGACCAATGCTACCTAAAGTAAGATAAATGAAAGTCATGGGTAGGAAAATGGATGTACTTTGAGACCATGTTTTGGTTACTTTTCTCTTATTGCTGAGATAAAATATCTGATACCCAAAATTAAGGAAGGAAAGGTTTATTTAGCTCACAGTTTGAGGAGGGTTCAGTTTATAATCAGCTGGCTCTAAGACAGAGTGGTGTATGGGAGAGGGCAATAGTTCATGGTGGGGAAAAACAGCAAAAGCAACAAAAGCAAAAGAGGGAAGCACAGAGAGAAGACTATTTCTATCCCCTCTATTGCATGTAGGCCATACCCACCTGGGTGTAACACTCACATCCATAATCCCAGCACTGGACCATGAGTCATTCACAAATTCTAGAAACCCACCTCCATGACTGCATGAGGCTTTGTGGGGACATCTAGACATAAGCCATAACATGCCACCCCCAAACTTTTCCCACAAGCCATTCCCAAAGGCCCTTGATGACATGGTCAGGTAGAGTCATGACAATGACCATGTCTCTCTAGTATCAAATTCCAGTTACTTTTCTCTTGTTACTGGGACAAAATACCTGACATTCAAAAGGAAGGAAGGAAATATTTATTTAGCTCATGGTTTGTGGAAGTTTCAGTCCATACTCAGTTGGCAGAGTGGCATGGCTGAGGGTCAGTTGTTCATGGCAGTTGTGGTAGATACCAGAAGCAATCAGAGCAAAAAGGGCAAAAGGGAAAAAAAGCAGGCTTCCTTCCCTCCCTTATCCTGTATGCCGGCTACCTGACCCTGGATGGGTGCAGCATTTACACCATCAATCCCAGCACTACACAACAAACCAGTCGCAAACACTAAACTCAGCTACCTTTGAAAGGCCTGCCCCTCCATGACTGCATGAGTCTTGGCAGGAGGAATGGGTGTTTAAACACAAACTATAACCAACCCTAATGCTAAACAAAATACTCAGAACCTAAAGTTTAAGCAATGCATGGTTGCTCTTATCTGAGAAACCCAAAGTATAAATCATTTAGAACAAAATAAAATAGAAATGATAGAACAAAGGAGACGGTCTGGTGTTAAAGATGGAAAGGGGGTGTAAGGATTAGGAGACATGAGGAAGGGAGGGGAAAAGAAAATAAAAAGAATCAAAATGCACTAGTACACATTGTGATAGTTAACTGATGGTGTCAGTTTGAGCAAGAAGTACCCAACTGAAGTGAATTGGCACTGTTCTGGGTGTGGCTAAGGAGATTTACTAAAGATCCACCCCAGTGAGACTTGTTGCTAGAATTGCATTAAAGGGAAACAAAGGAGGAAAGGTGGCTTCTGTTTTTGTGGAGAAGCTCAAATTTTTGCCTTTGCCACTGATATCATCTCCTGGCTTCCAGCGCTGACTCTTCAGTCTTCCATATCAGATCCTTTGGCCTCCTGATACAGGCTCACATGGGATACTCAGCTGAGCTCCAGGCCTCCAGCTAGCTCCTTTGGGCCTGCTGTGCATAGACAGGTCTCTGCTCTCTTGTACATCAGACTTTGGGAGATGCTATTGTAAGTCTACCTTATAAATTCTTATGTATTATTATATCTTGCATTACATCTGTTTCTCTAGTAAGCACTGACTGATATACACATCTATACCAACTCCCCATGATGAATGTCTTTACTATCTATTGCAAATATATATCAATGAAAACAGGGAAAATGGAACTCATTACTGAAGAATTATAATAGAAGTTCACCAAGATCTTTTATCTCCTAAATGCTATGGTGTTGTGGCTGCACCTGCGACCACATTCTGAGTATCCCCAAACAAAGAAATGGGACATTATTTTAAAATTAGCTAGTTTATTACCCAGTTTAGCAATGAGGCTAAGTGAATTGGCTGTGAAATGCCATCACATTCATGGTTCTTTTTAGGAACAGTATTCAGGAATAACTGAATGCTGGCAGAAGAATTAATTTTTGATGTACTCCTAAAGAGCTACTATTATTAAAACTCTAAAATTGACTTCTCAGAATGCCCCATTTCTCTCCTCTCCCACTCCCTCACAGAATCCATAGAAAACTATGATGGCAACTGAACTTTAGAAACATTTACCTTTGCGTACTTTATTTTGCACTATAGATTTATTATCTCTGACTCAAATGATCGGTATCTTCCCAGCATCTAGTATAGACCTTCACATATGGTAGGCAGTCAATAAATATTTGTTGTAAAATTTAACGAGCACACATGTAAATAATTATGAGAAATATTACGTGATGTTTGTATCTATTTTATAAGGGAGGCAGCAGAGTGCAGTGATTTAAGTCTTAGCAAAGAGTCAGTAGTTAGGGACAAAGCCAGTGTGGACTGACCATCTCTCTGGAATCTTTGTCCCATTCATTATGGTACATTGGGCAGGTTAATCCCTGTGCACTTCAGCTTCACCTTCAAAAACTGGGAATTCCACCAAGCTTCCCCACTGAAGGGTGCGGCGAGGGTTAAATGCTACCTCTAATGTGCTTAGAATAATTCTAGGCAAAGGTACTTCATGTATTTTAGCTATCATCTAGATAACTTTTGGTTCTAACTATATAACCTTTGTTTTCATGACCAAGACAATGTTTGTAACTCACTGGTCCCTAAGTAGGTTTATTTAAAAAAAAAAAAAGCACTTTAGGGAACCACTCATCCCCTTTTCCCCTCTTATTGAAATTCTTATTTGCTAACAGTAAATTCACCATTCGCCTACTATTGCAGAAGAAAAATGACTTTAATCTCAGAGGCAACATTAAAAACAGGGGAAAAGAAAACAAATCAATAGAGGCAAAGGTCATAGAAACAGATGATTCTAACATAAAGCCAGGTTTCTGAGGTTATAACACAGGCTAAAAAAAAAAAAAACACAGATAAGCAGAGAGAAATTACATGATTTGGATTCCAATATCTAAACAATTTTATAATTCAAACACTTAAAGTAGGCATGTAAGTGAAAAGACTAGAAATAAGTAACTATATATTCAGTCATATTCTTCTCCAGCAATTGTTTCCTTCTCAGTACAAACTGAGGTTGTCTCTCTCCCGTCTCTCTCTATTTCTCTCCAACACACACACACACAGACACACACACACACACACATACACACACACAGACACTGTGTCCTGAATCAGTTCTATTCTTATTTCAAGGAAGTGGCCAGGCTAGAGTTAAACTGAGTATACTATTTCCTAACAATGCTATGCATCGCTAGGTGTAATCAGTCACTATAACATATTTATTTCAATCAAGAATTTTTTAAATGATTGTTTTATAAAAATAGGAAATAGTTACTAAAATTTATGATGTAGAGTGGTAACTTTGAAACACTTTTTGTTTTGTCATGATACCCAATGAATAACACATTTCATTTCAACCCAGATGCTCTATGTTGCATCAGTTTTTGAAATGTTGGCTGTGACCACTGAATTTATTTTCACAACTCATTAATCAGTCGTGGCCCTGTGCAGGGAAAACACCATTTTAGGAGGCTGCGTTGAAACCTTCTCCCGGAAGTCCCTGATGAGCGGCAGAGCCATTGGTTTGGAGATGGAGGGAAGGGTTGAGGGGGGTTCTGAGGCCTCCCAGAAGTGTGCCATCTCTTCAAAGTTTCTTTATTTCACCCTTCAAGTTTACCCAGTTTCAGCATTCATTTCCTATATAATGCTTTAAATCTCCCGCGTAAGTAAAAGCGCTGCTCTGGGGACCCACACTGTATCACACTGGGGCTACGTCTTCTGCTGCCTGCTATATGCCTGCCAAGGTCAAGCCCGCAAAGCAGGTGATTGGGCCTGATGCATTGACCCCAGAAAGCACAGGCCTTTCGGCTGCCTGACAATTACTGAGGATGATCTCAACAAGAAGATGAGGACATTCTCCTTCTGTCTGTGTGGCATGTCTGAGCGTGGCCCTGCGCCTTTCTGCAGTGCTGCTGGGCCTGATTGCTGGAAAGGTGAGCTCCTAACTCCATGACTCAGACCCTCATTAACCCTCGGCCACTCACACAGCCTCCAGGTGGCCCAGTGTAGCAGGAAGGGGGCAGGCAGCACTAACGAGGTCACTTCGCAGTGGGCTTAGACACTTGGTAATGATGAGCCAGGTGATAAATGTGGAGCCACGGAATCAATCATTTTGAAGGGTGAACACGTAAATTCTTATTTTTCTTTACAATTGGCTTGACAGCAGCTTGACATCATCCTTCCCCTGAATCAGCCGGTGCCCAGATCTGAGTGGGCCGAAAGGAAACAGAAGAAACAAATAAAGCAAGGGAAGGAAAACCTTTGGCATTTCTAAGCATTTCCTTTTCTTACTTGGTATTAAAGAACCCAGGGGCTTGGTGGAAATTCAAAGATGAGATGGAATAATGTCAGGGCTGGGTTCCTTCAAAGAGAAATTCTGTGTAGATCAAACTCCTCCTTTGTGAAATGACACCCAGAAATCTGGGATTGGTATATGCACAACTTAAACTAAGAAGAATTCAAAAGATATCAAAGAAGGTTTTCTTTGTTAAAATTATAGCTATGTAGATACAGATGTAAACATAGAAACAGATGAGTATAAGTAAGGGGCTTCAGAATGATCTCTGCTTCGTAAATTCACAGTGGAACATTGCTACAATAAGCCATCTAAGTTTCTCTGTCTCTGTCTCTCTCTCTCTCTCTCTCTCTCTCTCTCTCTCTCCCTCTCTGTGTGTCTCTTTCTTACACACACACACACACACACACACACACACTGTACTATTAACTCCAATCATAAACCTGGCCCTGTAACTAAGGTACATTTCAGCAGAATGCATTACTTTAATAATAAGAACTCTACAATTAGAAAAGATGAGCCTCTTCTATTTAAAAGTACAAAAGAGTTCATTTATTTCACGATTAAAGAAGAAAGTGCATGTGTGAAAATGTGACTATCCAAGAAGTTAAACATTGCATTTCTCTAGCTGAAGACACAGTAATGAACTCCAAGTCAAAGAAGTTATTTCATGTGGAAGTAGCCACTTTAATAATGTTTAATTACCTTCAAGAAAAAATTGGGTTGCTGCAAAATTTGAATATGATTCTCTAAAATACAGGATGTAAAATCTCTAAAACTCTGGGGGATTGTTGACTTCCAGACCTACTTAAATTATGGATTCAAAATGTACAATCAAAACTATTTCATCTAAGAGGCTTTTTAAAAAAATTTTTAAACTATAAAATAAAAAGGTTAGGCCATAAAACAACTATCTGGGTAAAAACTTGAAAGCACTTTCGAATGACAGACGAGTGTGCCACTGGGCGACTTAGGAAGTCTGGTCAAATAGCGTGAAAACACTGAAGTGGGTAAAATGCAGGTTGGGTGTTTTTCATGCAAGTTGCTTACAGGTATGGGCAGGGAAAGGCTATCATTTTTGTCTTTTCATCCCAGTTCCCTCCTATCCAAGGCCTCCCCTCTGGCTAGAATGCCAGACAGTCATTATGGGCCACCTACTAAGGATTTTAATAACTAGAAAACATCTGAAATCTGCCTAGATGACTGGTGGATAGTATAAATTGCCATCAAGCAAATTATTAGAGACATTGGCATATCTCAGAAATAACTATGTTGATATTTTAAAAAATGTATGCACTTTTTGCTTTTATTTGCACAACATCTACATGAAACAACAAACACAACTTCCATATTTTAAGGAAAAGAAGTGCAGAGTTCTGCTACACCACTGCTGGCCCCAAGCTAGGGAACAGCCTGTTTTATAAGTTCTCACAGCACCTGAACTTTTTCTTTACAGCACTGACTACACTGACTAATATATATAATAATTAATGCCTCACCTGGGAGCTTCAGGAGAGCAGAAACCTGTCCTTATTTGTCGCTAAATTTTGAACACAGTACCTTGCATAAGGGGTGCTCAGAATGGGCCTGGAGATCAAGTACATGCACAAGTGACATCTTCCAAAGTCCCATGGGAAATACAGGATAGAACCACAATCTGAGCATCCACCCTCTATTGGAAATCCCTTGTCTCTTATTCTATTAGCTGAAGGGCAAATATCCTATGTCTTCGTAACAAATTTTAGAACCAGACTAGAGGAGTGGGAATAGCAGCTCTGTTGGGTACTGGCTGCGTTACTTGAGCTATTACTCATTGACTCTCTTCCTTAATATTCCCATCTATAAAACTGAAGTAATAACAGTACCTATCTCAAAGCGTGGCGAGGCTTATGCTCATCTATAGACAGCGCTGTGAACAGGCCTCCATGGGGTGGGAGCTGATCTTACTACAAAGCTGCTCCCTTATGCTACCAATACTGCTGCTGCCACCATTGCTGTTATTGTTATTATTAAAGTGAGCTGTTCAGCTTTTCTCGAAAGATACAGCTTGGTCTGAGGAAGGCCTCTTAAGTGTGAAAAAGACTTAAACAAGGCATATTTGCTAAACTTTGCTGACATTCGGCTTCTGCTCTCTGGTGTGCCAGGCAGAGTTTTCATAGCTTCATCTGTGTTGCTTCCTCAGTGCTAAGAGCAGTAGAAGTAGGAGGGGAGCAGGGCCCACAAGCACACTCAGCTCAAGTTGGGGTCTGCACACTCCTCTCACAATCCAACTGTCTCAATTCTCCTGAGGACCACCACACCGGCCCTGCTGGATGCGACCTTCGGGCTCTGACTGCATCCTGAGATTCGGCACAGTTTCTCTCTCTCTCTCTCTCTCTCTCTCTCTCTCTCTCTCTCTCTCTCTCTCCTTTATTTATTTTTGAGACAAGGCCTTACTATGTAACCCAGGCTGGCCTTGAACATCATGTGATCCTCCTGACTCAGTCTCCCAAATCCTAGGATTACAGCTGTGTACCACTGTGCCCAGTTTATCATCTGTTCAACGCTGTCTGAGCTCCTTAACCTCCCTCATTCTGTTTCCTAAGTATAAACTAGATTGACTTAGTATGTACCCGCTGAAATGACTGTAAAAATGTAGATTAAGCTATTTGAAAGCCCATTGTAAGATGGCTAGTCCTCAAAAACATCAGCTGAGTTTGAGTCTTGATCTAAATTCTTTGGCACCAGTCTCCAGAAAAAATCTTCATTTAACCTCTGATCTTTCGCAGCATTTCTAGGATGGTATGTCAGCCTGTACCACATTTGGGTGTGTATTAACATTCCTGTTGTGTTAATCCCTATATTATGGAGAGACTCAGTTCATACTCACCCACTTCTTCCAAGAGGGACCTGGCCTCGAAATGCATAGCTTCTTTTATTTTTTTAATTTTGTTTAAAGAAAAAAAAAACAGAAAGAGGGTAAAAATAATACATAATTTTAAAAAAATAAACATTAAGAAATCACTAGTTGATAATTACATATTGTCCTCTTAGAAATAGTTGTTCAAGTTACAAAAGTAAAGCATACAAAGTGGACATTAAAACAGTGAAACTGCAAACAGTTCTGTTTACCTATCCAACAAAAACTTAATAATATGGTTATCAATCCTACACACTTAAACATACCTGCAGTTATATCCTTTAGAGCACTTTATTTTCCTCTCTTTTTTACAGTAACAATTACAGGCTCTGGTAAGTGGCTGTGGCCTGACAAGCCATGGCCACTCCAGGGCGAGAACCATCGGTGTCTTCTGAGATCCACACCATGTTGGAACATGGGGTGCTGGGAAAACAAGTAGCCAGCTCACTGCTCTGGTAAGTGGCTGTGAGCCTACAGGCATGCAAGCTAAAAATCAAACATCCATCACCCCCCCCCAACATTAGCAAGTGGGAGCCAGAGATCTGAGTATCTCTTGCAAGTTTGACTATATGCAATATAGCAAATAAGGGGGATTTCCTTATACCATCTCTTTGAAAGCAAATATTTTTGTCACTGTTTTGCTCTGTTCTGATTAATAGTGTTGTTCTATTCAATATTCTGTTTTAATAAGTTCAGTATTTCCTTCGATTTTGCTGTACCTGATTGAAAGAACAGCTATTGTGAAGAAAATGAGATATACTGTTGTACCCATTACTGTTATCCCAGTAATCTGCTGTGAAGTTCTGTACTAATGTCATTACACTCTCAATTGGCTTTATTTCATCTTGTTTGGCTATATTTTACTACCTTCAAAATAAAATAAAATAAAGTAAAAAATGTGAATAACAACAAACCAGATCAGTAAGGTACTGAGCAAGCTGAAACATGATATAACTAAACAGATAATGGACTTAAAAAGCAAAAGGAGGAAAAGAAAGTGCTCTAAAGGATATAACTGCATGTATGTTTAAGTGTGTAGGATTGAAAAGCATGTTGCTGAGTTTTTGTTGGATTGTTGAACAGAACTGTTTGCAGCCTCACTGTTTGAATGTCCACTTTGTATGCTTTAATTTTGTAACTTGATCAACTATATCTAAGAAGACAATATGTAATTTAGTAACTGGTGATTTCTTACTGTTTTTTTTGAACTTCTGTATTGTTCCTACCCTTTTTTCTGTTTTGCTTTTTTTCTCTTTAAATAAAATTTTAAAAAATCAATTACATACTTTGGGTTTTATTACTCCTACATTTCTTATTAGTTTTTACACTAGAGACACAATGTGATATTTATAAATATGATTCTTATTTATTTCACTAATTAAGATAGCCTCAAGTTGTCTCCATTTGCCTATGAAGGCCTCAAGATCACCCTTTTTATAGCTGAGTAATATTCCATTGTATAAAAATATCATATCTTTTTCATTCACTCTGCAGTTGATGGGATTTTGGTTGTTTCCAAGATTTAGCTATTACAAATTGTGCTGCTATGAACTTGGGTGCACATATATCACTGTGATATGACCTTTTCAGTTCTTCTCGGAAAATACCCAGGAGGTTGAATAGCTGAGTTGAATGGAACTTCCAATCCTAGTCTTCTGAGCATTCTCCATGTTTATTTCCATAGTGGTTGCACTAGTTTACACTCCCACCAACAGTGGAGCAGAGTTCCTTTTTCCCCGCAGCCTCGGCAACATTTGTTATCAGTTGATTTCTTGATGGCAGCTTTTCTTTCCAGAGTGAGATGAAATCTCAATGCTGTTTTAATTTGCATTTCTCAAATGACCAGTGATGGTGAACATTTCTTCATGTATTTATTTTCCATTTGTATATCTTCATTAGAGACCTGTGTGTTCATCTCAGATGCCCATTTTTGGAGAGGGTCTTTGAATTTGGGGGGCTTGATATTTTTCAATTCTTTATATGTTCTGGATATAAGATCTTTGTCTGAGGGGTTGCTGGCTAAAATTCTTTCCCATTCTGTGGGTTTTCTTTTAACTGTGTTGATTTCTTTTGAAGTGCAGAAACTTTTGAATAATATGAGATCCCAGTTGTTGACTCTTTGAAGTATTTACCGTGCAGTTTGTGATTTGTTCATGAATTCTCTGCCTACCCCTATGTCTCCAAGACTTCTACCTACCTTGTCTTCCAGTAGATTTAGTGTTTCTGTTTTAATATTTAGGTCTTTGATACATTTAGACTTTAGTTTTTTGCATGGTGATAGGCTTGGATCTAGTTTCAGTCTTTGGCATTTGGAGAGCCAATTTTTCCAACACCATTTATTAAAGAGACTATCCTTCTTCCAGTGGACATGTTTATCCCCTTTGTCAAATATCAGGTGGCTGAGTGTCTTTGTAGTTGTGCTTGCATCTTCTAATCTGTTCCATTGATCCTCAGGTCTATTTCTTTGCCAGTACCAAGCTGATTTTATCACTGTGGCTTTGTAGTATAGTTTCAAGTCAGGAACTGAGATGCCTCCTGCCTTGCCTTTGTTGTCCAGAATTGCCTTTGCTATTCTAGGTTTCTTCTGTTTCCAAATGAATTTTAGGAGTGTTTTCTATAGATTTGTGAGGTATGTTAATGGTATTTTAATTGGGATTGTGTGAAATTTGTATAACAGTTTTGGGAGTATGGCCTTTTTCAATTCACAATGTTGGTTCTATCTAGCCAAGAGCAAAGAATAGCCTTCCACTTTCTAATATCCTCTTCAATTTCCTTTTTTAGCATAGTGTAATTTTCAGCATATAGGTCTTTTACATTCTTAGGTTAATTCCTAAGTATTTCATTTTTTAAAATGCTATCATGATATTTCCATAATTTCTCTCTCGGCAAGTTTTTTGTTTGTATACAGAAATGCTATTGATTTTTGAGCATTGACTTTGTATTCAGATACACTGCTAAATTTGTTTATTACTTCTAGTAGTCTTTTAATGGAGTTTTTTGGGTCTTCTATATAGAGTATCATGTCACCTGCAAAGGAAGAAGTTAAATTATCACTATTTGCATAGCTTCTTTAAAATCTGCTTTACTCATCTGTATTTCCTGAGACTTCTACACTTCCTTATCCTGCTCTGATCTGCCCCTCAATTCTTGCTTTCCCCTATACAGTGATCTCACTGTATGGTGAAAAAACTCTTTGATCTAGGCTTCTTGGGAGACAGAAGAGGAAAGTGTATGACTGCTGCCTAATGCAAGCATCTTAGCCCAGTATTTGTTTTGTTTTGTTTTGTTGAATTTGAGACTGAATCCCAAGCCTTTGCACTGAGCTACATCTCTGGCCAATTTTTCATCTTTTATTTTGAGACCAAGTCTCACTATGTCACTAAATTGCCTGGGCTGGACTCAAAATTGGGATCCTCTACATGAAACTTGTTTAATGATTTTCAAACTCTAATCCCCAGTGTTGGAGCCTAAGTACATTTTTCAGTCTACTCTGTAAGACACATTTATATTTGTGTAATTTTCCATAGATACATTTTAGCCAATCCAAAATAGAAAACATTTTTATGACCTATAGAAATGTACCTTGAAATCATTTTCCAATATTTCTAACTATGAATTTTTCTGATGAAGAGCTGGTGACAAACAACAGTAGAAAGTTTATAGTTAAATCTATGAACACTTAACATGTGGGCGAGGGATGAAATAGCAATCTGTCTTTTGGCAATATTCATGAAGTCCTTGGCAATAGCTTAGCATAAGAATGGATTTTTTCCTCTGATGAAAGCTTATTTAATTTCTCCCTTTAGCCATGGACATAGTGATCCCTGATAGCTAGGTAAATAACATAAGAGAAAAATGAAAAGGATATTTCAAAGTTTACAGTTTAATGTAGTCAGATGGTATGTGAGTGTCATTGTTTAAGATGCTTTAATGGTGAATAATGTATTAACTCATTTCTTGGAATACATCCTGTCATTTTAAAGTTTCACAAATTTGAAATTATAATCTGGTAATATGACCTATCACCTTCATCAGGTTACTAACAATAAAATATAGATTAGTGTAAAGATCTTCATGCATGTTTCATCCTTTACTTCAACTTTTCTCATGAAGAAATATGTCCAGTTCTTTTAAGTTGCATTTGGAGCAACCTGCCTTGTTACTTAGTGCATGCAGAAAATGTGTGGTGTTCTGGGTCCCAAGTAGGTCAGTCTGACCCAGGGCATTCCCTGTGCTTGAGAACTGGAAGCATATGAGCTTTACTGATACCAGAGCCGACAGTTTTGTGAAGCCTAGACTTAATGTTTAGTGTATCTGGTCTCTGTCCACTCTGAATCACTATTGGTTTCCCTGATAGAGCTACCTTTTAATATCAAAGATCATGTCTCACTGTTGCTTAGCATTCTTTACAGTACCAACAAGTGTACAGCAGAAACCCAACCATTTGCCACCCAGAACTCTGCCTAAGAACCAGCTGTCCTGCCTTAACCTTCTGGTTTCCTCTCCTACCAACCCCTGCTAGATGCCATGTCCCCATCCACATGGACTGTCCCGTTTCCAGGCACATCCGGCCCGCTGGTTCCCATGCCTCTTCCTGGTGGTTGTGTGATGTTCTCTTCTTGCTTGTGCACCCACCACCACCCAGCTCCTTTGGATTCATATGCGATTATCATTTTATTAAAGAACAGTTTCTGCCTTCTTTCTCAATCAGTTCTTTGATTCTTCAGTCTTTGAGCAAACTCTTCTGTTCCCTTGCTGCTTTGTGGTACCCTAATACTTTGCATGTTGTAAGTTGCAACAGTAACTTACACAGTATTAGTTTATTTTTTTACCCCCTAGGCTAAGAAAGATGAGATGTTTCTGCAAAACGAGCTAGAGCAACCTGATTGACAAACAGCATATAAATGAAAATTGTCAAATGACAGCCAATCTCTTTGCCCACGACAGGAGGGCTATCATTCATTGTTTCCAATAAGAATTACATTCAAGCTTCACAAATGCTTGGAAATAATGCTTTTTTTCCGAATTCAAGTTAATATTAATGTTTAGAAGATGTAAAGTGCAAAAGCATACTCTGTTAGGAGCCTATCAATATATCATGTACTATTTTATGAGGCTGTTCTAGAAACTTAAACAGGAATTAATCCCATTTATGAAAACATAGAATTGGCCCTGTCAAATGAGTTATATTGGAATGTATATATATATATATATATATATATATATATATATATATTTTTATATGTGGGATCAACTCACAGCCTCACACTTACCAGGCACTTATGCTTCTGAGCTAAATCCCCGGCTGGAATATTTTAAAAAATAAAGAATAATAAAAACTCAAAAGCAAATTATTTAAAGGTGAGCATACCTGTTATTAGTTATTATAGACTTATTAAGAATGGAGTTACCTACTTTCCTGCGTGGAAAGCATGGTGCCCTTAGATCTATGAGTTTTGTATCTGGAATCTGATGGAGTGGGCTTGAAAGGCAGCTCAAACATTTACTGTAGGTTTGAGCTCTTGGGTAAGACCACGAATCTTTCCACGTCTTAATTTTCAAATCTGCAAAAGGGAGTAATAACAAACCTACTCCATAGGGTTGGTATGAAGATTGAACTGGAAAACTCACCTGAAAAGATAGCAGTCAATTTTCAGTAATCTGCTGCTCATTAATTAGCCTTGCTAAAAGAAACCAGATAATAAATTTACCTAAGCAAAAGGAGATGTAGAGTGGTCCATGTAATATGACATGTATTATAAAATGTTCTATGATGCACTAAAGCCAACATGGCTGAAACAGAAATTCTCAGAATTTGATATGAACACAGGCATGGTAGTAAACATTAAAAAATGTTTTGAAAGACTCAGGCAGGAAGAATCCCAGTTTGAGTCCAGCCTGAGCAACTTAGCAAGACCCAGTCTCAAAATAAAAAATAAAAAAAGGCTTGGATGTAACTCAGTGTGAAGATCCTGAGTTGATCCCCAGTGTCACCAAAAGAAAAAAGAGTCTAATGGATTGGAAATAAAGGAACAAAATTCTGAAGTTCAAAAGTACCTATGCAATTATTCCTAAGTGACAAGGGAAAGGTTGCAATGAGCAGCCTAAAGAGAAGGCAGGTGCTAACTCCACATTAGATCCCGAGTCAGTTACTCCTACTTGGTGGTTTGCCTCTGTTCCACAGAAAAAGGAAGGCAAGCAGGGTCCAGTGGCACAACTGTAATTCCAGGTACCCAAGAGGCTGAGGCAGGAGGACTGCAAATATAAAACCACCCTGGGAAACTTGGCAAAATCCTGTTCCAAAACACAGGATGAAAAGGACTAGAACTCTCCTAGCTCAGAAGTAGAACACTCATCATTTCAATTTTCAGTACCATAAAAAAGAAAAGGAAATTAGAGTACTAATGAAACTAACAAAATATTTATTTCTCACAGATACTATACATGAGTGAAATAGAAAACTCAAAAGTCATAGGCATATTTTATTGCAGGGTTTAAGTTTTATTTCATTAAAAGTTTTAATTGACATGTGATAATTGCATATATTCATGGGGCCCAGTGTGGTGTTTCAATACACATGCACAGTGTGTAATAATCACATTTGAGGGAACCCATATCCATCACCTCAGACATCCATTGATTCTCTGAGGTAAGAATGCTCCAAAATCTTCTCCTCTAGCTAACTTAAAATATACAATATATTAATCATTGTTTAAAATAACATTCATTGCTTAAATTTGGGATTTACTGTACTATTCTCCCTTCTTGTATATACACATAGACATTTTCATTATTTTTTTAAAAAAAGGAATTAAACCTAGAGGAAGCCAATTCACCTTTCTGTGAGCTGCCACAAGACATCTGGGGACCAAGAGGAGAAAAAAGCCAATTCACCCTTCCAGTGAGTCAGCAGAAGTCATGCTGGTTTTGGGAGGAGTAACAAGAAGCCAGTTTGCCCTTCCTTTGAGCCAACCAGCACATAGGCTGGGAGACAAGAACAGCCCCTTATCTCCCCTCATAAGTAACCGACTGATTTGGAGAACAGTCTGAGTTTATAGCAACTGAGGTACCAAAACAGCTTAATGATTGTATTGTTTAATTGACTTTTCCAGACTAAGGTCAGTAGTCTGAGCATCTATTGAGAGAATAACAATATGCAGTATAGAAAATATGGAGGATTTCCTTCTGTCTTTTTTTTTACATTTTTTTATTTAAAGAAAAAAATTTTGAAACAGAAAGAGGGTAGAAATAATACAAAATCTCAAAAAGAAAAGAAAACAGAAAAACAAAAATAGTAACCAGTAAGAAATCACTAGTTGATAATCACATATTTTCCTCTTAGAAGTAGTTGTTCAAGTTACAAAAGTAAAGCCTACAAAGTGGACATCCAAACAGTGAGACTGCAATCAGCTTTGTTCATCCATCCAACTAAAACTTTAGCAACATGGTTATCAATCCTACTCACTCAAACATACATGCAGTCATATCCTCCAGAATACTTTATTTTCCTCTCTTTTTTTTTTCTTTACAACAACTATAATCCATTCTCGTAAACTACTTAGAAGTTCTACACATGTGACCTCATCGATGAAGGTCATTTTCGTAAACTACTTAGAAGTTCTCTACACATATACCTAGCCTTTCTGTATTAGGGGGAGAAACAAATCAAAACAAGTCAACAATACAAATTCCTAGAGAAACATGAAATGGAAAGGACATATAAAACCACAATACTAGGTGATCTACGGTAGTTACTATGATGTATCTTGTTATTTTCAATAAAATTGTCTATATCGTCAAATATAGTATATTTAAACTTAGCATTGCATTACACTATTAATAAAATCTAAACATTGAAGACATTATAGGACTTCAAAAGCAGTTAAAAATCAAACCAGAATGGGTATCCTAGTGAATCCTGTCATCTTCAGAGTAGTTGCCCCTATTCACAAACTTGACACTCTCAAGCATACCAGATTCAAATAAAATCAGTCAAGATAAAACAGCGATATAACCAATCTTCTCTGTCTTATCTCTGCTATGCTATTTTTCTGTCATTGTTTACTTTTCTCCTTCATTCCACTCTCTGCCTATTTCTTTGAGGCCTTTCTGCCACTGCTCCTGAAACCTTGGTGATTTTCTTCTCTCTCTCTTGAATGTCCTCAGTATTCTTTGCAGGGTTGGATTGGTGGTCACAAACTCCCCCAGTTCCTCTGTGTCATGGAAATATCTTGTCTCTCCATTAATTTTGAGAGACAGTTTTGCAGGGTACATCAATCTGGGTTGGAGGTTATTTTCTTTCAGGGCTTGGAATATTTCACTCCAAGCTCTTCTTGATTTGATGGTTTGCATTGAGAAGTCTGCTGTGATTTTGATGAGTTTTCCTTTATAGATAATCTGTTTCTTTTCCCTGAGCACTTTTAATACTCTGTTCTTGTGATGGATTTCTGGGATCCTGATTATTATATGTCTGGCTGTAGATCTGTTTTGGTTGTAGCTGGCTGGAGTTCTGTATGCCTCATTTATCTGAACTTCACTTCTGTTACTTATGTTTGGAAAGTTTTGCTTGATTATTTCTGTGAATAGGCTTTTTATTTCATTTGTATTTGTTGCTGCATCTTCTTTTACATATTTTATTCTTAGGTTATAAATCTTCTTGTCATCTTCTAGCCTTTGTATCATTGCTTCCTGGTTCCTTGCTATTTTTAAGAGATCCTTCCTTTTGTGATCATATGTTGCAAATCTATCTTCAAGTTTTGAAAGTTTGTCTTTAGTTTCTGTTAAAAGATTTTGCCAACTTTCAATGGAGTTTTTAATTTCCTGATATTCTCTTTGGGTCTGTTTCATATATTCTAGGTTTTGTTTATATTCTTCATCAAAGGCTTATCTCCTTTCTTTGGGTTCCTCTATTCTTTCATTTGTGTCTACTTGAGGATTACCCAGGACTTCTTTTATTAATCTTCTTATATCTTGCTTCACCTGAGTTAGAATTTAACTTCATCGATGAGGTCACAGAAGTATTTCTTTATTTCTGACGAGGCTGTCTCTGGCATTACAGGTTTGCTGCTCTCAACCTCCTCTGCATTTATCTCTGCTGGACTCACTTTCCCTGGTTCCGCAGTTAGGGACCTTTTGCTGTTTCTCTGTCTGGTCATGTTTCTGGCCCCCTTCAGACAGGTGGGTGGTGGAGATCTCTGGGCCTTTTGTATTGCTTACAGTTTTTTCTGCAGCGCACTGGCTAGGGAAGTCCTGTCTTGTTTTTGAAGTCCAGTGTTGTTCTCAGTGTTTTGTTTTGCTGCATTTTACTGTTTTGTTTTATTCAGTGTTCTGTTTTTATTGGTTTTATTCTGTTCTGTTTTGTTTGATTTTTATTATGTCTGATAGTATTGGCAAGAATTTTGAAGATAACAAGAGGCCTTATGGTAGCCATTGTTGATTTCCTATTATCCTGCTTTGAAATCCTGTATCACTTTCACTGTTTTGTTTCAACTGACTTCATTCTATTTTATTTTATTTGGTTTTATTCTCTTTAAAATACACTTTCATTCTTTTGTTTTGATTGGTTTTATTCTGTTTTGTTTGATTTTATTATGTCTGATGGTATAGACAGCTATTTTGAAGATAACACTATATATTTTGGTAGCTGTTGCTGATTCCCTAGTATCCTGTTTTGAGGTTCTCTACCACTTTCACTGTTTTGTTTTCATTGGCTTTACTCTGTTTTGTTTTGTTTGGTTTTATTTGCTTTAAAATAAAAAAATAAAATAAAACTGAAAGAATTAAATGTAAATAACACAACAACATATCTTCCTTATCACACACACAAAAAGTATCTACTTCTGGGCTTTGTTTAAAGTCTTCTTGGATGATAAATCTGTTCATTTATTTTAGCTTAAAACTTGGCTCTTGCAGTTTTCTTTCTTTTATTTGTTGTCCACCTTTTACCAATTGTATTCATTGCTGTTACTGCCATTCTTGTGATGGTGGAACCCTATACCCATGGTCATCGTGGTACTTGAAGGTCTCCCCATCAGAGCTGACTCTGGAAAGCTGCTAGAGATCGGTTCTAGAGATTTGAGGGCCACTTGGAACAGATGATGTCTCCCTTAGTCCTTCCAGAAGACCTCAAAGATACTCTCAAGCTCTCACTTCCCTAAAACCAGGAGGTAGTGAGAGAGTTGAAGCCTGTGCTTGACTGGAGGCCATAATTAAAGCCTGGCAGGAAATAGCAAGCTGTGAGCTCATGGCAAGGCTCCAGGAGCAAAAGCAAGAAAATTAGATTTGGGGGGGTGGAGAAGTTGCTTTGTTTTGCTTTTAAGACAACAACTTGCTATGTAGCCCAGGTTAGCTTCAAAATCCAGATCTACCCAGCAGTGCTTCCACATCCAGCTGCCCCAGTGCTGGGATTACAGTACACAGCATTGCACCTGGCTTTACATATCTGGCTTTTTAGACTTAGATAAATAGTAACATTTGAATAAAAACTCAATGGTGGAATAAGCCATATACTTACCATGCATACAAAATTAAGTGAGCAAAGACAATAAAAACTTTTTTGCTTCTCTATACTGATCACATCTTTACCTTGAACACCAACCCCTGGGGGGAGATGAGGTAGTAGGTGTTAAGTATGCCACATAATGTTGAATCAACACTTTTCCATTTCAGTAGTCTCTGCTGAATGACTCACAAAATTTCAAGCAACTTCTTTGAGCTTTCTTCCCTTCTCCTCACTCGCCCTCAAGACATCATCTGTGTTTGGAGGATGGACGGCTCACAGTTTAGTAGCAACTTTATGGAGGATCTCGATCTTGTCGGGGGTTCTTTGCTAGTTTCTGCCATGGGGCAGCTCATTGGATCTGGTTTCCGGACTGTGATCAGCTGAGAAACACCTGGTTCCTCCACACATATAACGTAGAACTCACATCCAAGTTCTGGCTTTGCACTATCCAGAAACAAAGTTCATGCACCATGCAATTTCATTTCCAACTTCAGGACTCAGTGATCCACCACATCCACAGCACTTCTGCCCTGACTCACTGGGACATGTGGAATCATTTACAGCCCCTGTACACCTGCTTACACTGTCAGGAGGAAGAGGACTGTTGGGTCCCTCTGCTAATATGGCTTTGTTGTTACAAGCCATGTGGGATGGACTCATATCATGGGCTGGATTCCCTCTAAGGGATGGCTCCTCCCATGTGAGCCATAGAGGAGGTGGCTTACTGACAACAGAAATTTATGTGTCTCAGCTCTGGAGACTGAGAAATCCAATGTTAAAGCACTAATAGCATTGGCATCTGGTGTGAGTCATTGCCTGGTTCATAGATGGTGCCTTCTCACTGTGTGCTCACAAGACACAAAGGGAAGACAGCTCATTTGGGCATCTTTTATGAGTACATTAATCTCATTCATGAAGTGTGTTTTCTGTAATCCAACCACCTTCTAAGGTCTACACCCTCAAATACCCTCACATTAGGGATTAGGTTTCCACCTGTGACTTTTACAAGGATGTCAGCATTCAGTCTGTAGCACTCCTTGGGGTTGTTCTGATGAAGTATAGATTTAAGGAAGACCTTATAAATACATCAAAATGAATATAATGTGCCTGTCTCTAACTAACGTCCAAGCCCCATAGGAAAGAATTGATGCAGAGCATGGATGTGGATTTCTTCATTCCTACTCTCCTCACACATAGCATTGGAGTAGAAGGAGTCAGCTTTCTCCCTACTTGAGTCTTTGTCAGGGACTTCCCCTAAGTCATAACACCCTTCTTCCTAAGGCCACTAACCTCTCAGCTCAGTTGAAGTGGTAGACCAGTTATTCCCACTCAGTTCTGGTAGCCATGCCCTGCCTTTTAACAGTAAGGGTTGCTAAGAGAGTTTTAGACATAAACTCTTTGCTCACAGCACAGACTTGCTGATAATATTTCTGTCTTTCTGAGGACTCTAAAATATACCATCCTAAAACTTAAGGGCAGGTCATTTACACCAGCTTATTCCTAATCTTCCTCAAGGCATACTGATATCTTTTTCAGAATAAAAAGGAAGCTAAGTGTTACAGAATGCAAATGAAAAATGCACATCAGTTATATTTTTCTAAAATGCACATTTCACTCTCCTCTTGTTTTTTCCCCTTCCTCATCTCCTTTTAATTATGTAAATCAGAGTATCACCACACCATGAAGCTTTTCTTACTTTCTGTCTCTCTGTCTCTCTTTCTTTATATTTTTGGTACTGGGGATCAAACTCACAACCTCATGCTTGCCAGACAGGTGCTTATGCCACTGAGCTAAACCCCAGCCCCACCACGAATGTCCTCATTTGTTGAATTTATTTAGTATGTTTGGTACATTTCTTCCTCTAGTGCATTGTGGGAGGAAGAGCATGGTGAAGTGGTTAAGACTTCAGTCCAGGTGCTAAGTCACAGCGACCTAGAATAAAATTCTTGTCCTAAAAATTATTTCCTTTTGCAAATAGGAAAGGAATGAAGAAAGGAATGAGGAGGGAGGAAGCAGAAGGGAAGGGAAAATTAAAAGGAATTTAGCAGTGTTGGGTACATGAATCAACTCCCCACAATGATTGTAATCATTATACACTGCAAACATGTACTAACAAAATTTTTAAAAGTTTTAAAACAAATTTATTTCCTTTGACAAATCTTTTTCCTTGCCAAACTTATAGCTCCTCATTTCAAAAATGAACACGTTGAATCCAGTATGGTGATGCACTGCTGTAATCCCAGCACTCTGGCAGGTTGAGGCAGGCAGATTGCAAATTCAAGCCCAGGCTGGGCAGTTGAGCAACTTAGAGAGATTCTGCCTAAAAAAAAAAAAAAAGTAGCCATGTGTGGTGGTACATACCTGAAATCCCAGCTCTCAGGAGACTGAGACAGAAGAAACAATTCAAGTTCAAGGTCAGTTTGGGCTACACAGTGAGTTCAAAGCCAACCTGAACTACGGAGCAAGACTATCGCCAAAAACCAGAAAATAAAAACAAATAAAGAAAGAAGGGCTAGATGCCAAGTCCTGGGTTGAATTCTGTCTTGGTTACTTTTCTTTGGTTTCTGGGATGAAACATCCAACACCCGAAATAAAGAGAGGAAAAGTTCATTTAGCTCACTGTTTGTGGAGTTTTAGGCCATAATCAGCTGGCTTCAGGGCAGGGTGGCATGGCACTGGGGCAACACTTCAAGGCAGCAGCTAGAGCCAAAGGGGGCAAGAGCAAACTTCTCCTTTTTTATGTTGTACACAGGCCACCTCCCACCCCCTATAGCACTTCAAAATCTCTGTTCCCTCCTCTTGCACAGGATGAGGATATTTACCAAGTAAGGACCCTGGCTCCCTGCTGAGCCTCTTTGTTAAACTTCTAAACTTCTCAAGTTGACACAAGGTATCAACCATAACAAATCCCTAATCCTGAGAAAAATTAATCTAATATTTACATGATAGGATAATTATGAAAATAGTGTCCTACATCCCAACATTAACATGTTCAAAATTATATTCTTGCTTTTCTGCCCTGAAGAACTGTTCCCTCTCCATTCTTTCCACCTCAATAAGTGGTAACTTCTTCTTCGAAATGTTCTGATACTCCTCTTCATATCACTTCCAAATTCTCAGAAAGCCCGGGAGCTCAACCAAATGCAGATAGACCCTGACTATCTGTTCTCATCTACACATCCAGAAATTTTGTCAAAGGAAACCCTGCCCATCCCTTCTCTTTAGAGAATAGTAGATGCTATATCAAAATATCTCAGTTGTTTAACCTAAAGAAGTTTTTTTGTTGTTGGTATTTTGGTTTTGGGGGGTACTGAGAATTGAACTCAGGACCTCATGCTTGCCAGGCAGATATTGTGCAACTGAGCTAAATCTTCTGCTCAAGAAACCTTTTTTTTTTTCTCCATTCTCAATCAATAGGTAGCTGTCCTTCCAAGAAGTGAAGCTTAGGTCCTGCATTCTAAGGCTGTGAATTTTTTTTTTTTTTTTTGAGACAGGGTCTTACTATGCAGCTCAGACTTGTCTTGAACTCACTATGTAACTCTTGGCAATCCTCCTGCCTCAGCCTCCCAAGGGCTGGGGTTATAGGACTGCACCCCACACCTGGCTTGGCTGTGCATTTTCTGCACTGGCATCTGCACTGGAGGGGAAGAAATGTGGAGGTTGGCACACAGGAGGTTTTGTGGGTGACGTCTAGAAGTGACACACTCTAACCCACACAATCGCAGGCAGAGCCCCGTCAGATGACTATACCTAACCCTAGAGGCAGCTGAGAAAGGCAGTCTGGCTGCAGGTCTAGGAGGAAGAGAAACGGCTCTAGTTCTCAGGACCCACCTCTGGAACCCTCAACCTAAACATGAATTTCAAAATTTCTCACTGGTTTTCTTGCTTTCACCTTTATGTCCATACAATTTTTCCCCCTCAGGATATCAAAGCTTTTATCGTGACCTTTCTACAGCTGACCTCCACTCCCTGGTATCGTTGTATCGTTGTTTGCTATTCTCTCCTTTGCTTACTCAACAGCATTCATGTGAGCTATTATACACTCTTTCCACGTTGCATGACACATTTTGCCCCAGGACTCTTACATATGCAGCTCCTTTTGTTAAGAACATTGTTCCCCTAGGTAGTCTTGGCTCTTACTTTGTTACCTCCTTCAGGTCTATGTTACACTTCAGGTTTCTAAAATCTTCCATGCATTGCCTAAATGGCACCATAATCCCATCTCTCTCCATTCCCTTTGTATCTCACTGAACATATCCTATATCTATGGTTGTTTCTTTGCTTAATGCCTCTTTTCTGAGACTAGAATGCTTCCTCTCACAGGAGCAGAAGGTTCATTTTATCTTCATCCCTCTGAGATCAAGAAGAGTACATAAACAAGGACTGGATTTATTTCTAATATTTAATAACTTTTTACATTTTGAGATTCTCAACATTTTTGTAGCTGTAGTACTTTATGAGAAATGAAATAGTCTCATAGGAGAGAGTAATGCAGCAGTACATTGTAATGACTGGCACAAAGCCTTCAATATATGCGTTTTAAGGGGAAAAAAAGTGAATGCATCGTTTAGCTGATGCAAGTAGCCTGGCAGAAAACAATCAGCACATGGTGTCATTACTGTGAGACCAAGTCTTTCTCTTAGATGGGAAAAATTGTTTATTTAAATATTATTCATATTTGAGTTTTCATGCTTTTTCACAAAAGAAACCGCATAAATACAAGAATAATTTATTCCTTGTACTCTGGTCTTTCTTGACATCATTTTTCATCTTTGTATCTCTGCTTCAATACTGGTGTAAAAATTTGGGTAGAGACAGACAAAAAAAGAGGGAAATAATTTATAATACAACACATTTTTAAAACATAAGGCAGAAAAATTAAACAACCACATATTCTAAAAGGGAATAGTAAAACATAAAAGTCAAAAATAACCATGTCCATTTGATTCAGTGAACTTCAGTCAAATAGTTTGAATCTATGGTCAGTGCCTTAGAGTATTGATAAAATATAGAACTAGAAATAAGGTAAATATGACTGTTTTTTCCTTACATAGGAAAAAAAAACTAAAAGCACTTGCAAAATATTTCAGACTTTTGTTAAATGTCATATCCCATCTGAGAAAGAAAAAAATCTCACCCTGAGAACAATCTTCATCAAGGGTCAAAGGTAGCTCTGGGCTAGAAATTCTGAATTGTACAGAAGATATTAAAATGTGACTTTCAGTTAGTGCATACATGCACTTTAGCACTTTGACTATATCTTCCAAAATGACACCCTCTGACTCTTACACTAATTGGAATGTCAAAGGGCAATTTGTGGCTACTCAAAAAGTCCCAGTGTCTGGTTTTGTGCACTGCTAAGCTAATGATGGTGCAGAATGAAAAATTAATAGACAGCACTTAATTCTTAATAGGTAAAAACACATTCTTTAAAAATCCAAAGAATTTTAAACTAGTGATGTCATGACTTTAATATTCATTTTGCAGCTTTCTTCACATTCAGGTCAGTGAGAGTTGGGGGGCACTTTTATGCGGGTAGAGAAAGCTGAGATAGCTTTTCGAAGTTCAGTCACATACTAAAGTTTATTGAATGCAAAGTAGACATGAATCACACTGATTTTCAAATACTCTTGAACCTGCATGCTTCATGCCTGTCGTCCCAGATCCTGGGGAGGCTTGAGGTGGGAGGGTCACTTGAGCCCCTGAGTGGAAAATGGATGCTCTTCGAGACCACAATCTTCAAATCTTCAGTGAAATAAATCAGGCACACAAGTGTAAGCATCACACGGTCTCTCTTCTATGAGAAGCCCAGAATATAAATCAAGAGCCAAATAAAAGATAAACCACAGGAAGTAGGGAGATGGATCTTTCCCAAATGAGAAGGAGATCAAGACATGGAGAGGAGAGAAGACAAGATGGCCAATCAGTGAGCAACAAAATACAAAGCCTCCTGGGAGGAACAACTCATACGCCAGAATAAAACACCCTGGAGAGACCCAGACAGAGGGAGATGGATCCTCTTGACACAGGAAGAAATTAAAACATAAAAAAGCTCTTCAAATACTTTGGGACTACAACTGAAACAGCTGAAAATTATGGGACACAGCATTTTTACAGTGACCTGCCAAGTGTGCACCAGCTTGAATCTGTGCCGGCCAGCAGAGCTGTCCAAACTCGTTCCCGCTGCCACTCACAGGACGCACAGTAGTGCTGAAGTTGGGGGTTGGTGAGCCCAACAGAGACCAGAGCCAGCGAAGGGACCTTCATTCATCCATGGTCAGTGCTGGGAATGAGACCCCCCCACACATGGGAAGGGCATGACCAAATGGGCAACATGTTGGAATCAGGCAGGAGGAGCCTGAACTGGGAGTGCCAGTGACTTCAGCTGGTTGCTCCCTCCCCAGAGCAGATTCATGGGATTTGCTTGGACTGGGCCGTGCCCCTGGCTGGGACCCAATAAGCCATCCCAAATCAATTCCCTGCACCTAGCAAGCACTAACTGGATGAAGGTCCCTGAAGTTTGGTTGGCCCGGTGGGGAGGGGCAGGCAGGAGAGGGCAGGTCCCTCACCAGCATGCTTCAGAGGAACCATGGCCAACAGGGAAGGGGGCTGAGACCTACACTGTAACCTGTGTGGAGGAAGCCAAGGCCATGACAGGAGAGAGAGGCAGGAGGAGGCCCCCAGCCCAGAACCCTGAGAGCCCTGATCCAGGAGAAGGAAAAACAAGGGAGACTGAGGGCGGCAAACACACAACATCAGACATGGCTTCAATGGACATTAAGAGATATCTTCAGGACCTTGTAGACGAGCTCAAAACTGAAATATTAAATCAGGTAAAGCAGGATATGAGTAGAGTAA